>VDFB02034639.1:0-44350 GCA_007258455.2 Sequoia sempervirens
GTTATTGAAATATTAGATCAATAGAAGAGGGCGGGGAAAGAAAAAAAAAAAAAGGATTCAGTAATCAATGCTAAAGATTCCACGATAATAATAAAAGAAATCATTCAAAAGAAAACTGTTAGAGAACAATCTATCAAAAAATGTAGCACAAGGTATCACCACTAATCATGAAGATCAGCCTGATAAGTGCTAATGCATTTCACATCAGGATTAAACACTAAATCAACATGTCAATTACCTAAAATATCTGATGCAATGGGAGCTTCATTTCAGACAGCTTATTTTAAGGGAACCTCAGTGTCACATAAATACACAACAAGACTGAAATAAGCTGTGCAACCCACAGGTTCCAGTATCTTCCAACAACCGAGATTCCTTTCTACTTCAATGTGATCCCAAAGAATCAAACATCGGGGATTTTCATTTGCATGATCTTCTACTCCAGTCCAGGAATAAGATAATAGGTTGGAAATCAACCCTGAATTGATACCTCAATTCAAGCATCTGGATTCTGAATCCAATCAAGACCTACACAGTTGAAACATATATTTTAGGCATCTGCAAGTTGTTCTTAGATAAGTGCTTGAAAAAAATACAAGTTTTACTTTTATCCACACCATAAAATATTTTATTATAACTATTTCTAATTACCGTTATGTTTGGTTGCCTTTAAGGCATCCGGTATAGAGTTCTAGAAAATCATTGCTAGAACATACTGTATAGCAGTCATCACATAAAACATTTATAGTTTTCAATCAGTCTTACCTTTCAGAATCTTTCAATTGGCATGCAGACCATAACTTCATACAATGTGTAACAACATATGAATAATGACAACATTTGAACCTTATCAACTACAACCAAAGGAGAGGACAACTGTGATAAATGTCTGCCACTGACTTTCTTATCATCAAAAGCGCTTTGCTGGAAAGAGTTCAAAGCTCTCTTGTGTACAGTTAGTTGACAGCATTATAAGAGTGGACTTCAACAAAGTCGTAACAATAGTTTAAAAACTCATGACTTGGCAAAACACAGCAGACACAAATTTGACTGACTTGGCAGCTTGGCAAACCTTAGCAACATATCCAAACACTAAAAATACACATATTTGTGATGTAAAAACTTGTGAGTCAGTGAGATTTTAGGCAAATTTTATACTATGGTTCTAAGTTCTAACCCATAATCAAAAGGTTAGTAGCAATCCCAAGGGAGATAAGCCCAATTGGAAGTCAAGCATTTCACATATAAATGGATACTTGGGGATGTCAAACAAAAGTCTGGCTGATTTATTTGACATAACAATTGTTATGTTGATTAACAGATTGGTCTTTATCCTAGTTAGCTGGAGAAATCATGGCAGATTGAATGTCAAAGAAAAGTCTGGCAGATTTACTTGACATAACAGGAGGAACAATTTTGCTGCAATTGTCATATGGATTAACAGATTGGTCTCTTTCCCAGCGAGCTGGAGAAATCATGGCAGATTGAATCTTATAACTTTAAGGCATTAGGACCTATCTGTGTCTTTTTATTATTATATCCATAGAGGCTTAAATTGGCAAAAAAATGTGATTAATCGTGAATCGCCAGGCTTGCTGCTTTTTTTCACAAAAAATTATTAGTTTATAAAAAAATGCCTACATCTTAGCATTCAATATATTTTTCTTTATTGAGAAATGGTTCCTAGCGAGATAAAACAGGCTTCATATATAACGATAGGAGGTCTTTTAGTAGAGCATTTAAATGTATACATGGGGATGTGCATAATAGAAGGAAGCATATAATTTAGCTTTTAAAACATTGTCCACTAACAAAGTAAGCAAGGTGTGGGTTTTAAGTGATAAAAATAAATCATATACACAGCAGAAAGGAGAAGGAAGAAAGAGCATTCAAAAATGAATAAGGATCTGCACTCAGGAAGGAAACAAAATGGAATATAGTGAGATAAAAACACAGAGATATAAACAGCGAATAGGGACAGAAATAGGAGTATTTCCTGAGCATAGCAGCGGATACATTCATATGATATATTCAGATTTGGAAGAGGAAATATGTGGGAAGAAGTTGGCTCAAGAAGAAGACAAACGGTAAATCAATAAGGGAAGTTGAATAGAATTAATTATAAATATATAAATATATCTAAATATATACTCATATAAAGTGATTATTGGAAGATTGAAATCAATTAGGAATATATATACGATTATGCGGGGCTTCGGCCCTAGCCCGCACGGTCAGCGGAGGAGGCTTAAGTCTTGGGTTTGCTCCCCAAGGTCTTGGGTTCGACTCCGAGGTCCGGATTCGCCCGATGCGACTGGCTTGCGGGCGGCTGCTTGCATCCCTAGAGGACTAGTCTCGCCTCAGCTTGCCCCTTCCGGACCCCAACTTGGCATAAATGTAAGACCAAGGCAAGGCTGGTTGGGCGCTGGGCTGAGTCGCGGGGATACCTCTAGAGTAAAAATAAAAATAAAAATAAATATATACGATTATGCAATAATGATGCTTGCAGCAATTATTGAGCCTTATGAGTAATTATGATAATTTAATATAATCAGATAATAGATTCTTATTTCTTCGATAAAACACTAACGATATCTTCTAAGTGTTAAGAACAGATCGATTGGAGAGCAAGTTGACTCAGTCTGAAAATCAATAACATCTGAACATTAAGATAGCGATCATCTGATCAGATAGATATAGATATTGAACACTGATATAATAGCATATTTTGTAGCATATATTTTCCGATATTATTAATAGTGATATGATCCTAGTTTGGCAATAATTGTTCATGAAGGGATGAGGCAGGACAGCAAAAGGGAGAACTGTGAGAAGGGCACCCTATTATGCAAAAGGGAGAACTGCGAGCAGGGCACCCTATTATGCAAAAGGGAGAACTGTGAGAAGGACACCCTATTGCAGCCTCCCAACTATTCTCGATTGAATCAATTGTTGAAGTAAATAAAGAAAGGTCTTCAATCATAAGAGGAGAGGTTGCCATGATGGAGGAGAACTACGTAAAGCCCTCACTAAGTACACCACCTCATGATGATGGTTGAGGACCATCGGTTAAGGACCACATGAGGCCACATAGGATAAGGTAAATTGCCCCATGAAGTTCATCTAGTAGCTCATTTATTCAGGGTATAGGGTACTTGTTCTTGATGGTCTTCTTATTCAAGGCACGATAATTGATGCACATCCTCATCCTACCATCCTTCTTAACCAAGACCATGGAAGACGCAAATGGGCTGGAATTGGGTCTAATGTGTGTCCCATATCCAATAAGTCCTTTACGTTTTTTCAATTTCCTCTTTGAACCTTTTGGGATGACGATAAGGAGTGGTAACAATGAGATTGGAGCCCTCCTCCATCTCAATCACATGCTCAAATCCACGGTCAGGAGGTCTACCATGTGGAATATCTCTAAACACCACACCGTGCTTATCCAAATCCGACTAAATGTCCACATGATAATGCCTGCCATCACTAGAAGAAGATTTGGAAGACACAAAACATTGAGCTGCCCATGCAACCTCACCAAGTCTCCATCCTCTTCACTATCACCACCTTTGGTGCACCATTTTCCAAAGATCTCAACACTATCGTCCTCCCACTTGCAATGAACTCCAACTCCATCTTTTGGAAGTCTTGACTGCATTTTCCAAGTGAATGTAACCACTGAACTCCCAAAACAACATCGATATCACCAATCCCAACCACATAGAAGTCATCAATAACTGTTTAGTCCCCCAATTGAATGCTAAATTGTGAAATCTTCTTGGTGCCAGTCATTTTGAACCCATTAGCTACCATGACACTGAATCTAGGAAAATCCTCAACTTGTAATCCCCTCTTCACCAAAAGACCCTCATCAATAAAGTTATGAGTTGACCCACTATCAACTAAACAGGTAACTCGTTGTCCCTTCAGGACTCCTCTATCTCTAAAAGGATGGTGCTTAGGAACCCCTAATAATGTAACAATAGTACTATGTGTCACAACTCTTGTAGCACTATCATCATGCTCTACCTACTGATCCTCATGATCACTCTCTGAACTAGTGTTTACTACCTCCTCGCCAATGTTGAAAGTGACCTCTATATAATGTGCTTTGCCTTTCCCAAGTCACCTGTGACCAGGCACCCATAGTTCCTTGCAAGAGAAACATAACTTCTTCCTATGCAACTCATTTCTCATCTCAAAGTCCAATCTAAGTGGTGTAGTCTTAAGCTGAGTGAAAGTTCTTCTAAATGGTTTGTTGCTCTTGAAACTCTTCTATTGGGACTAATGTAGAGGATGTGTAGATTCAAGATCAAGTTCCATCGGAATAGCATCCTGTAGTGTAATAGGCTTGAAAGCCTTTATCAAACCTATTAGATTTGTATGCATACCTTATGTGAACTACATTACACTTCTCTTTTTTGACATATCAAGAACCATAACAACCCTTTGAACTCGTTAATTTAACTGTCAACATCACCATTCTGTCTAATCAATGCCAACTCACAAAAATCAGTGTTACAAGACTCAAACTTGCCACAGACTCGACAAGCTAATTTTTCACTCGAACTCGAACTCGGACTTAGCGCCCAAACTTGATGCAGACTTGACAAATTGTAAAACCCAAGAAATTCAAAGATTTTTAAGGATTTAAAACTTGTTTCATACACCCTTTACTAAATAAACCTTAAAGACACAAAAACCTCATCAAATAGAAGCTACTTTGATCACATATACCAGTATACATCGACCAAATATAAACACAAATTTTAGCTGAAGGAAATAACACATTTAGATATATAAATATTGTCAAATGTATACAATACTCATGGATTATGAAATCTGTGGCATCAAAAAAAATATAAAAACTAAAATATAAGTCTATGGCTCAGAGAAGCTTGCATTACTCATCCCAACATCACGACAAGTCATGTCGTGGCATCTAAGATAGGTCCTAGATGATGTAGCCATGATATTTGCTTGTGTCTCAATGATTGGTGTGTATATTCAAGTTAGGAATTTATTATTCAAGTTATCTTGAAAGCCTTCAAGACTGCATGTTTTGTTGTCAAGCTCATTAACAAAGAGGAATAGTTAAGCAAAAAGATAATTGGTTATGTTCTAGTTTGACCTTAGCTAGGATACTAATAGATGGGATTGTTATATGAGTTTTTTGTATAGGGCATCATTGATACATTTTTGCATTATGAAAACGACATTTCTTGCCAACTATGACTTAACATGTATTTAGTAGTACAATGATTGTAGCATGCCAACTTTGCCTATGGTTGTCCTTGTATACCAAACAATTTGTCCAATGTAGAAACAAGATAATCCTTTGATTGTGGCTTTGATTGTGAAGATGCAGAGATTTGCAACAAGGGATATGTATTTTGTTGGTTTTATGATCATGATTCATCATTGGCCTATTACTTGCTTAGACTTATAGTTTGATGGGGGTTTGGGGGCAACACCCCAATGGGGTCAAGGGGTGGGGTCAAGGGGAAGTGACCCTCATAGGGATCTAGGGGCAATGCACCTTGCAGGGGTTTGGGGGCAACACAAATGAAGACCTTCAAAACCACGCAGACCTTCATGATGCAAACCATTTTCATATTTTTTGTAAATCCCAGATGGGAATGTCATAAATAATTAAAAGGGTCGAGTCACTGGCAGGCACTCGCCTAGACTCAGTGAGTATGGCGAGCGCTTGACTGCCAAGTCTCCTAGACTCGTCGTCAAGGGTGGCTCGCCTCGGGACTAGCTGAGTCTAGGCAAGTCTTAGCGAGTCTTGTAACACTGATAGAAATACATCTCTACATCCTTCCAATCAAATCTAGCAATCAATTTGCTACTGAACTGTGATGTACTGGGCCAGTTTAAACAAAAAATTCACCACACATAGAGATCTATTGAGCATAGAATTAACAAAAAATCATCATTCACACCCCACTTGTAATTTGCACAGAGAACATACAACAATTGAAATCTAGACAGTCGCTTTAATAAATGTGTAGACAATATAGCATTTGCTCACAGAATGTTCATGATCGGAATTACATGGCGAAACATTACGCCAATTTCAAGCCCAGTAGTACTAAAAGGTAGAGATGTACACAGACTCTAGGTACTTTCACTCAGCTCGACAATATCATAGATGATCCGTTTGATTTAATAATATCATAGATGATCCGTTTGATTTAATAGCAGTATTTGACATCTGTCGCGAATGAACAACAATACATAGGAACTCCCGGGTTGGCGAACGATTCAGGTAATGAGAGATCCGATGAGGCACTGAAATCAGTCCACAACAGACTTGGGTCACAATGATCGCTGCCCCAGACTGTCGTGAGTCTTCCTCTCGCAATGGTGATATGCGGGGAGGGGTGAGGGCCCCCTGTATCATGTCTAAGAGAGGCTTGTCCCACCAATGATGAACTGTTGATAGAGATCGCAAACCTTTCTTAAGAATCTGAGTGCCATGTCAAACCACAGGAATTGACAGAAGACCACTAAGTTAAACGTTGATTGCCTACTTGCTGATGGTAGTAATCTCTAGTCACCCGTCACTCTCTAATCTTTCTGCCTCCAAATTTTCAACGCTTTGTTGAGCTGACCCTGCTGGAATGGCGTTGCCAGAGCCTAAGCTCGGCCACGAAATGGCAAATCACTTCTCCCAGCCTCTGCACCTGTAATGCGAATCATAGTTAATACCTAGCAGTGTGCAAATGAATATTGAAACTCACGAATTAGCAGGAAGAGGTTTGCATCTCTACCTGGATAGATTCGGTAGGGGTTTTCGTCCCTAACAGAAACCACGACTTCGAGTCCAAAATTCGTGATACTCTAATCAAGCTATTAACCCAATATAAACACACCATGAATCCACCAACACAAGATGTCAGCCAGAGAATGGAAATTTAAATATTAATTATTGGGAGCCTTTCAAGGGGTTGGCCCAGAATAAATTGAATTATTATTTAAAAATAATTTAAACTTATTATTATTATTTTATTTTATTTGATGATAAAAATTTCAGATGGTGTTTAATAACACCTTTCCCGCCGAACAAATGAGGCATCAAAATGCCGGGACATGACAGTCCTCCCCACCTGGATGTTGCTTGCCCTCAAACAACTTCAGATTTGGGTGTTAAGAAATCTCTATGCCCACCCAAGTCACATCCTCGATAGGGAGATTCTTCCACTTAACCAGATACTCAGGTATAACCTTGTTTCGCAACTTCTTCTCCCTAACATCCAACATTGTCTGTAGCTCGAGTATCAATTTTCCCTCATCATCAAGAGGAGGCAACTCTATGGAGGGTGTAATCTGCTGTTTGAGTGCCTTTTTTAAGCACGACACATGAAAAATGTTGTGGATTCTGTTGCCTTGAGGCAATTCAAGCTCATATGCAACCTCCCCTTTCTTTTCCACAATCCAAAAAGGCCCATAGAATCTTGGCTTTAGCTTTTTTGCACCATTTCCCTTGACGGATGATTGTCTATAAGGCTGCAACCTGAGGTAAACCATGTCATTCACCTCAAAAATCCTCACTCCTATGGTGATCTGCATACATTTTCTATTGGTTTTTAGCAAGTTGCAAGTTCTCCTTGAGAGCTTTCATAATATCCACATTTTGCTACATCATGTCTCTAGCACTCGGCACTCTACTATCCATGAGAATCAAATCCATGAAAGAAGTGGCATCATATCCATAAAGTGCTTTAAAAGTAGACATACTGATGCACATATGATGTGTGGTGTTGTAGCAAAACTCCCCTAGATGCAACCATTTCACCCAAGCTGATTGCTGCCCTGTCACATAATTCCTTAGGTATCCTTCAATCCATTTGTTAACTATCTCTATTTGTCCATCCATCTGGGGATGGTAGCTGGTGCTTGGAGTTAACTCTGTGTGTGCCAAGCGAAAGAGCTCTTGCCAAAATAAACTAATGAACCTGCTGTCCCTGTCACTCACAATCTTTTTTGGCAATCCATGGAGTCTAAATATCTCTCTAAAAAACAAGTCAGCAACTTGTGGGGCCTTAAATTCTGATGTAATAGAATGAAAATGAGCATGCTTAGTGAGTCTATCCATTTCACCTATATTTCACCCTAGAATGAAAATGGGCATGCTTAGTGAGCAAAACTCCCTAGATGCAACCATTTCACCCAAGCTGATTGCTGCCCTGTCACATAATTCCTTAGGTATCCTTCAATCCATTTGTTAACTATCTCTATTTGTCCATCCATCTGGGGATGGTAGCTGGTGCTTGGAGTTAACTCTGTGTGTGCCAAGCGAAAGAGCTCTTGCCAAAATAAACTAATGAACCTGCTGTCCCTGTCACTCACAATCTTTTTTGGCAATCCATGGAGTCTAAATATCTCTCTAAAAAACAAGTCAGCAACTTGTGGGGCCTTAAATTCTGATGTAATAGAATGAAAATGAGCATGCTTAGTGAGTCTATCCACCACCACATAAATACAATCTTTACCTTGTACCTTCGATAGCCCAGTAATGAAATCCATGGAGATACTTTCCCATTTTTTATTTGGAATGGGTAGGGGCTGCAACAAACCAACTGGTAAATGATGCTCGGTCTTGTTTTGTTGGCACACCAAACACTCTCTAACATGCTACAATATATCATTTTTTAGACCCTTCCATGAGAAACACTCCCTTGCTTGTAGGTCTTGTAGAATCCCGGATGACCAACAAGGGGTGTATCATGACAAGCTCTTATGATTCTCTCCTTGATCTTGGAATTTGGTACAACATACACCTGTTCTTTGTAGAGGACGAGGTCCTCAACCACTTTGTACCTATCATCAAGCGTTCTCCCCTCGAAAATGTCAATGGCAAAGGAATCTTTGGCATACTCAGCTATTATGACAACCTTCCAATCAACAGATATATGAGACATGGAGCAGATATATGGCTTCCTAGAGAGTGCACTACCCACCACATTATTCTTGCCTTTCACATATTCAATATCAAAATCATAAGCCTGAAGCTTGTTCACCCATTTTTGTTGCCTATCGTTCAAGTCACGTTGATTGCGGAAGAACTTGAGGCTATTATGGTCCATCTTCACCACAAATTTCCCACAAACCAAGTATTTTCGGAATTTGGCAAGGGCATGCATGATAGCCAACATCTCTTTGTCATAAATAGAGAAAGTCTTCTATGTATCTGTAAGCTTCCTGCTCTCATATGCTATAGGGTGCCTGTTTTGCATCAAAACTGCTCCAATCCCTTCTCTTGAGGCATCGCACTCTAGCACAAAAGGGAGTGAGAAGTATGGAATAGCCAAGACAGGACATGAACTCATTACCTCCTTAAGCTTATCAAAAGTTTGATGTGCTGTAGGACTCCATGAAAAGGCTCCTTTCTTTGTCAAGTTGGTTAGTGGGTCTGCAAGTTGTGAGAAGCCTTTCACAAACCTCCTATAATAGCTGCATAGGCCCACAAATCCTCTCAACTGTGACAAGTTCTTGGGTCTAGACCACTCCTGAATCACCTTAATCTTCTCCTCATCCACACTAACCCCTTGAGCACAGATCTTGTGCCCCAAGTAAAGAATCTTGGTCATCCCAAACTCACATTTTGACATTTTGGCATAAAATGAATGACGCTCCAATATGTCTAGCACCTCCTCAATATGCTTCAGGTGATCCTCCCAAGTCCTATATATCAAGATGTCATCAAAGAAAACCAAAACGAATTTTCTCAACTGTACAATGAATACCTGATTCATACATGATTGGAAGGTGGCGGGAGCATTGGTCAACACAAATGGCATGACCAGGAACTCATAGTGCCCATAGTGACATCTAAATGTTGTCTTATGCACATCCTCCTTCCTCACTCTGATTTGGTGATATCCCGAACACATATCAATCTTGGAGAAATACACTGCACCATGGAGTTCATCTATCAACTCATCGATCCTGGGAATGGGGTAGCGGTTCTTGATTGTCTTCTTGTTGAGGGCCCTATTATCAATGCACATCTTCAACGTCCCATCCTTCTTGACCAACACAACAGATGAGCAAAATGGCTAGAGCTTGGACGAATGTGCCCCACGTCCAACAACTCCTTGATTGCCTTCTCAATTTCCTCTTTGTACATCCTAGGGTGTCGGTAGGGGGTGGTGATGACGGGTTTGGCTCCCTCAAGCTCGATCACATGCTGGAATCCTCTATTAGGAAAAGATTGTATCTATGTTGTGCTTGATAGATTAACCAAGTTTGCTCACTTCTTTGCAATTACTAGTTCATTTTTAGCAGCTCAAGTTGCAGATTTGTTCTTTCATGAGGTGTTTAGATTGCATGGGTTGCCGGAAAACATTGTGAGTGATAGGGGCAGCAAGTTCCTAAGAACTTTTTGGCAAGAAGTTTTCAGATTAAGAGGTACAGTGCTCACTCCAAGCACTAGTTATCACCCACATACTGATGGGCAAACAAAGATTGTAAACAAGTGGTTGGAGGGCTATCTCAAATACTATGTTTCAGAGCAACATAAGGCTTGGGTGAGATGGCTTCACTTAGGGGAGTATTGCTACAATTCATCCTTCCACATGTCTATTAGAATGTCTGCATTCATGGCTCTCTAAGGATGCGAAGCCCCTAGCTTTGCTAATTTGATGTTTGGTGATAGCAAAGCCCCTCAAGCGAGGGATATGTTGCAGCAAAGTCAAGAAATTTTGAAGTCCTTAAAGAACAATCTCCAGATAGCACAAAATCAACAGAAGTTGTACGCTGATCAGCAGCGTGTTGAGCGTACATTTGAGGTTGGTGGCATGGTCTATCTTAGACTCCAGCCTTATAGACAGTCTACTCTCAAGAAGAGTGGAGCAGAGAAATTCAAGTCACGTTTCTATGGGCCATTCAGAGCCATCAAGAGAGTTGGTGCCGTGGCCTATGAGTTGGAGCTACCAGTGAGTAGCAAAGTTCACAATGTCTTCCACGTGTCTCGCCTCAAGAAGGCGCTTGGACACAATGTTATTGCTTCTTCTGATTTGTCTCATTTGGATGAGGAAGGACAGTTGGTTATGGTTCCAGAGGAGATCATCAATTCCAGAGAATGCTCTTTGAGGAGAAGGACAATCAAAGAATATTTGGTAAAGTGGACGAATTTTCCTATTGAGGATGCTACTTGGGAGAATGAGGAGATTTTGCAGCATCCAGACTTGCAATTGCTTGAGGGCAAGCAATCTTGGGGAGGAAGGACTGTAATGTCCACTTCTCAGCAATGATCAACGCAGTTGGCCATTAGCCTATTCTGGAGGCCCGTAGGCTAGTCGGGAGTAGTAATTAGGGTTTCCTATTTTCTAGGAGGATGTTTTGGCAAATTTGGAGGCTTACATGTTAGAGTCTTGCAGTTTGGATTTTGGATTCCTTCTAGGTTTTCAGAGAGCTTCGTAGTGATGTAACATGTGACTGAAACAGGGGACTTTTCCGGACTTACTATTTTTACTAAGTTGCGACAACTGCTCAAAATGTGGTTAAAATGCATGTGGACACACTATTTTTAGTAGTATGCTATTTTTAGTAAGTGCTATTTTTCACAGTACTATTTTCAGCAGGCCAATTCTAAGGCTATTTTAGGCAAGTCAATTTGAGCAGTTTTGGTCTTTAGCACTTCTGGAGTTATTTTTGGTAGGTCAGAGCTTGAGATGGGTTATTCCTTTGATGTGGTAAAATATTTTTATAAAGTGAAATATTATTAAGGCATGGTGGACGCCCTAGTGGAGAAATAAGTGAACTTTATTAATGTATTTCACTTTAATAATTTGGATGCCTAACTTAGAGGATTATTTGCATTTTGATAAAAGTTATTTACCTTCATGAAAAGGGATGACTTGGAGAGTGTTTAAATGAAATGCAAATGTGAAAAGGTGAATGTGGATTTGAATGTCATGTGGATGCCCTCATTGGAGGGAAATAGATTTGAATTGGTGAAGAAAACTTATAAATAAGAGTGTTGGCTTCATTCTTTTCATCCAAGAAGAAAATATAATGAAGTGTTGCCGAAATGGTGTCTCAATTGCTTTGAGGAATGCATACCTCCTAGCTACCTTGGTTTCTTGCTTGAAAGATAGCAACTAGCTAAGAGAAAAGGCTGCTCTTTACACTGAAGAATAGATGGAGCTTATTGTAATGAATTTGTTTGAAGTTTTCTGAAGTCTTGATGTTTTTGTCAGTTTACGGGTTGCTGGTTTTTGTGGAGCTGAAAGAGATTTTCATTCATAAGTCTACGAGTGATTTTTGTTTGCTTTTGGGTAGAGTCTCAATCTATTCCTAGGCCCTTGGCGTCTCATTTTGCAAAGTTTGGGAATTTTTAATGAAGTTTGGAATTTTATCTTGGAGGTCGCCCTTTCTCCTAGGCCGTACCATGCCTGTCATTGCATTGGGATCCGTGCTTAATTCATTGTTGGGTGTTTGATGCAGTTATTTCATCTAGACTTGGTTGCCATCATCCTAGGATGCATTTGCAGCTTATTTCATGACTTTTGGAGGTGTGTTGGAGGAGTTAGGAGCATTTTGGAGTGGTTTCTAGTTGCTGGTCTATGTTTTCTATTTGTTGATTTTTATATTAGACTGTTGAAGTTTGGGTTTTGGGCTTGTTTTTCATAGTTGTGAGCTTGAGAAGTTTGGTGGAGCACATAATAATATTTTGGAGCGATTTGGACAGCAATAACAGTTGGCTTCTTGCAGATTATACCTCATATTGTAACGCTAAATCAGTAGTACTAATCAGCTGTTTTACATTTTTGCAAATTACCATTGTATTCCCACTATTAGTGGAAGAGGGCAGGCCTCGCCGCCCTATTTACTTTCTTGCATAAGCATTTCCATTCGCACCGTTCGGTGGAAGAGATAGGCCTCGCCGTCTTTACTTTCTGTACTTGCATTTCTCATCTTGTTGATCGGCTGGGCCATCAAATCACTCCCGCTAAATAAGTGGTCGA
Organism: Sequoia sempervirens; assembly: GCA_007258455.2. Taxonomy (NCBI): domain Eukaryota; kingdom Viridiplantae; phylum Streptophyta; class Pinopsida; order Cupressales; family Cupressaceae; genus Sequoia; species Sequoia sempervirens. The sequence goes on from VDFB02034639.1 coordinate 12,984, forward strand.
GTTGCAAAGCATTGTAATTTCCAGCTTTCAATTATTTGCTAACGATCCCCGATGCCATATGCTCACACCTCGCCCGTCATTGGGATCTTGGTGTACATTCTTGGTGTAGGGTTACTTTATCAGCTAGTTTTGGTTTTGCTAATGCTAACTGGTGAAGTTGTTGGTGTGAAAAATTGAAAAAAATTGTAAGGGGGTTATTTCATCTCCAGTCACCCGTCACTCTCTAATCTTTCGACCTCCACAGTTTCAACACTTTGTTGAGCTGACTTTGCTAGAATGGCGTGGCCAAAGCCTAAGCTCGGCCACAAAATGGCAAATTGCTACTCCCAGCCTCTACACCTGTAATGCAAATCAGAGTTAATACCTAGTAGTGTGCGAATGAATATTGAAACTCACAAATGAGGTTTGCATCTCTACCTAGAGAGATTCGGCAAGGGTTTTTGTCCCTAACAGAATCCACGACTTCAAGTCCAAAATTCATGATACTCTAAGCAAGCCAACAACCTGACATAAATTCACCATGAATCTACCAACACAAGATGCCAGACAGAGAAGTGAAATTCAAATATTAATTATTGGGAGCCTTCCAAGGGGTCGGCCCAGAATAAATTTAAATATTATTTAAAAATAATTTAAATTTATTAATTATTATTTTATTATTATTTGATGATAAAAATTTCATATGGTGTTTAAAAACACCTTTCCCGTTGAACAAATGAGGCATCAAAATGCGGGGACATGACATGAACTCATCATAGGACTGAATTAATGCATGATTTCTTATCACCAACCTGTGATGCCACCAATCATATGTCGGTCACTCCAAATGTAAAGTTGCAAACTTAATTGCCTTTTCTTCTAGCATGGGTTTGAGGGTCAAAAATGTATCCAATTTATGCATCCAAGCACATGCTATGCTTTTCCCACTACCATCAATATTAGGAAGAGTTAGTTTGCTCAAGGCATGTAGATACTCCTTACCCTTGAGGTCTTTGTTCCTATTATGTCTTTCTCATATCCTTTTGTTCGTTTATATATTGATTTAATAATATTTCATTTCGGATTGCATAAGGAAGTGTATGGTACTCATCATATATTGCCATTACCTCATCAACCAATGGTTGCTCCTCTTCATGTTGAGGTGCTTCCTCATCCTCCTTTGGTATGAATGTAGCCTAGAAAGGTCTACCTGAACCACCCATATTGGCTCCCCTTGGAATGGTATTCCTTGCATTACTGCCTTCCCTATAGCATTCAAATTCACCTTGAGAGAATTCATATTATGTGGTTTGACCAATACCTATGATCAATTGTTGTTATGATTGCATCAATTGTTGCATCATTTGTTGTTGTCCCCTTGCTAGATCATTCAGTATATTTTGTACACTGTCCTGGTCAACTCTCCTTTCAGTCCTATCCTAAGGACTCTCACTACCTGAACCCACCATTGTTTCAATTCTTTGTGCACCTTTAAGTGGCTGCCTTGCTGATAATACAGCTAAAAATGTATCCTCTTCTGGATATGGCTTAGGAAATTGCAATTGTTTTCTTTTTTGCTCTCCTTTAAAGTATCCTTTGGCCTTGTCACTGGTGTACATAACCCTCTAGGCTGGAAGGTCTTAAGCTTTGATACCACTGTAAAATACCTACTCAAAACTTTGCACTGCCACACTATTTAATTTGTAGACATACGTCAAACAATTTGCATGCAATTGCTTGGTCTGAGCATGTGTTTGGAATCGTTTCAAAATTGTATATAATTTCCTCTTAATGTATTTCACAATTAATAAAATTCAACTCAACATACATCAGAGTAGTTTTTCACTTTGGCAACAACAATATCCTTGTATTGCTAGTTCATTGGTAAATCAGACATATTAAGAAAATTAAGAAAGCATTATTAATTCTGACATTTTCGTTGTACAATGTATATCTACATTGAGTGCGTGTTGATGCGTGTTTTATGACACAACAAACATTTTAGAACAAAGTGTCACAGACGCTCTATTCTCTCTTGAAAAACTACTTCCTATGCTAAGATTGCAAGTGAGGTCATAGGGTAATTCCAATGTTTAAGATGAACGCGGATAGGCTCTGTGGTATGGATGTGATTTGCTGTGGGCACAAGTAAGATTTTGCAAGTTATTCGAAGAAGTGGAGACATAAATGCAGTACCATTTTGGTTTTTTGATTTATATAAAAAAAGTGAAAAAAGATTTAGGGTTTAGAGACTCTATGCTACTCCTAAGAAATCAAGAGAAGACGAAGACTAAGTGAAACCAAATAAACCATACTCTGTTTCGCCACGTTCAACGACAACTACGCAGAGCAAGTGCAATCTTCTAGGAATGTGCTTGTGATTTTCACGTGATAAATAATTGCCATCAGATCGAACAACAATTATTAAAACAGAAGTTAAGCATCCACAGTAAAGCTCAGTCTAACTTTGCACATTGAGTGAAATCATCCACCCAAAGAAAGTATGAGCTCGGTTTCACTAATCTCCGTTATCAATCAATCATTCTTCTAACATACATTTTAATTCAAATCTGCTAAGTGAGAAAGAAAATATGCGACCATGCAACTATTCAACAATCAAGTACTCAAAGCACCTCATGCATTTGAACTTCATTATCAAAGTAGCTTTTCACAACAATCTCATAAGAACTCTCTCTTTATTTCTAACTATCTCAAATCTGCTCTAACTGCTTAATGAATATCTAACTTCTAAGAATCTAACTATTATCTCCTGTCTAATGAATTTCTAATGAGAATGAGAGAGTGAGGGGGGGGTTTATATAGTTTTTCAAGATTACAAAGAACGGCCGAGATTGATTCAAGATCAATGGCCAAGATTAAATGGAACTAAACCCTAATTAGGGTTTCCAAAACCACAATCAGTTAACTGAAGAGAACACTAGATAACTGGAGTGTCATCCTTATCCACTTGTGCAGCCTCACGTTCGGCGAACCTAGACACTATCAGGTCGACCTCCTCTATGGCGATGTCGGGCATCACGCTGACATTGTACTCCAGCAAATCCAAGTTCTCGGCACACTCTGCAAAAATATTCGTCCATTCTGGTTCCTGTGAAAAGAAAGAACTTCTGATGGCCATGAATTCGAACACTTTGGTGAATCCTTCTTTCATAATTGGCCCGGTGGTGGAGAAAACTTTCTGTACTTGCTCTTTCAAACTCCTTGGCCGCAAGTGTTTCCTTCGGACAATTTCCTTGTCTAGCATATCTGCAGCCATCTCATAGATTTTTCTTTGAATTTCTTTTACTTGTTCTTCAACTCTACCACTGTCCTGCTTCACCTTTTCGAGGACTCCTTTCCTTGAGATCAAAGCATAGTACCATCCGTTGAAGTCATACGCTGCTCCGGCTTCAATAACCTTGTCTTCGATCAGTCTTTGCTTAGGAATGCCCTTCAGTTCCCGAATGTATGGGATGATCCTGCTTTGAATATCCTCAAGACTATTCCATGACTCTGCAAGATCTGCAACTCGCGAAAGCATGAAGGAAGCCTGTTCATTTATATGTGCCAACTTTTCTGCAAACACCAACGCTTCTTCTTTCCTTCCAACCATCCAGCTTTTAGCTTCCCTCGCTGTTGTCAACTCTTCTTCAGAATTTGCATCTGGTTCCTGTGAAGCAGTTGGAGGTAAAGGCGCCACCTGTTCACCTTCGTTTAGTGGCTTTGTCAAGTGCTGGATGTAGTCCTTTAGGCGCTGGATTTCTTTCTTGTACTCTTTCTTCTTGGCAACTTCCTTTTCTAACCTGGCCTTGATGGTGGCCACGGAATTATCCAAGTCTTCGACTTCCTGCTCTTTTGTTGCTGGACCCATGTCGACAGTTGTGATAGCATATTCCTCAGGAGCAATCTCGTCTTGAAACTTGTCGGCTGCAGGCACTGCAATTTGCACCGTGCGATTCCCAGCTTCATCTCTCTGGATGGTTGAGAACTTCTTGGCCTTCTTCCTTGGGGCAGTTTGCTCTAATCTGGCCAGAAAATCTGTGTCATTGTCCTCCTCAGGGACCTCCACTGGCGCTTTTCTTTTCAATCTTTCCCTCAGCCACTCTGGTACTGTAGGCTGTTCAATTTCGTCCTGTTGATTTTGGACGTCCTGCATGTCCTGTACTTCCTGATCTTCTTGAATTTCTGGCATACTTTGAATTTCTTGGACCAACTGCATATCCTGGATCTCCTGGACGGATGGGTCCTCTTGAATGCCTTTGAGGGCGGAAATCATTCCTTCCTCGAATTCTCCATCCTCGATGTCTGTGTCGTTACCCGATTCCAAGATCTCTGTGCCTGCTGGAGAAGGTTGACCATCATCCTCTACTTGAATTGGCTCTATATTTTCAACTGGAGAAGGGATCCTGGCATTTTCCAAAGATTCTTTATCCAAGGCAAGCATTTCTTCTATGTTCCTAGAAGTGGCCGACTGGAGGGGTCTGGACTTGTGTTTCTTCCGCGTAGGCCCTTCATCTATCTCTTTACCCTTGTCTTGCCGTGCAGTTTTATCGGCTTCTTTCCTCTTCTTCGAGTTGGCAGCATCTATTGGTCCATCTCCACGAGATGCACCGGCGTTTGAAGAACATGACTCTGTGTCTCCCATCAACTCATAGGTAAATTGCACATTTCTCTGTTTTAGGACCTCTACTTGACGATCTATCCACCACTGGGAGTACTTGAAAACAGGGCGCATCAAAGTGGATAGATCACCCATCTCAGGCTCAAACCATTTTATAGGCGGTAGTGGCTCATTTTCCATGAAGCCTGGCTGCACGTATATTCCATCATCTTCCAGTTGGTCAGGTATTTTGAAGAGCTCTGTCGACCTTATCATGCTTAATGGCAGCCTTGACCATAACCTTCTTCTTACATCATATTCATCGGCTGCGTTGGCCCAAAAGTCCTCTAAGTCAACCCGATGTTTATACCTTTCTCCGTCCACAGTCTTGATGTGATGGAACGGATCGAAGTTGCTCCTGGCTTTGTATGATATGAAAGGATATTGTTGAATCTCCAGTCGAGCAACCTCTGCTGCTTGTGCTGTCGGGCATGACTCCTCCATGTTGCCGATGAAAAAGGGGAAGGTGACAGCAGCTTTCTGCTTAGGCCTTTGGATGTTCTGATATGTTTCTAGTTGCCTTAGCACTTCCAGCAATACCATCCTGTTAGTCGGATAGACAGGCAGCCTATAAGGATTTCCGGAAAATCCTTGGATTCTGATGTAGGTGAACTTAGGATATTGAATAAACCAGAATCCATACCGGCTGATCAGGCTCTTGGCTTCATGCGAGAGTCTTTGGTGAGTTCCGCCTTGAAGAAGCCGGGTGATATACATCAAAAATGCATCATGAGCTCTCCGGAAGTGGGACTTCTCTTTCAGCTGCAGCTGCGGATAGCAATCGTAGACTTTCAATTTCCCCTCGCCATTGCCGACCACGCCTTTGCATGTCAAGCCAGGATACTTATAGTATCTTGCGAGTGAATATACAATGTATGAGCTCATGTGGAAAATTTTGGTCTGCTCAAAGTTGACCAACTGTTCGTGCAAGCTGTCACTAATCATCCTGGACCAATTGAACATTTTGACTCCAGTGATTATCTCATCAATAAAATAGTACATCCAATCTTCGAAAGGAGCACCGTGGGCACTGCCTACCATTCTGTTAAGTAGCAGAACAATATCACCATATTCCTCTTTGAAGTGGGTTCTGATCAATTTTTTCGGCATCTTGCTTGCAGTAGGCTTTGGTTTTAATAACCAATTCTTGTTTATGTTGGATGCACAGAGATCCTTTTGACTTTGATAAAGTTTAAGTGCATCTTGTTTGGTGCGATAGGATGTTCGGTTGTACACTGGGATGCCAAAAGTCTCCTGGATTGCTGGCTCGGACAAGTAGGCAAGGACCCTTCCGTCAGGAGCTTCTATCTGTCTGTCTTGCGCATTGTAATGTAGTGCGCATTCTGCCATCAGCTCAGGACATTCTTTTGCTGGTGGAAATCCAGCTGCATGGACGATTCCGTTGCGCATCATCCTCATGGCGATTGGTGTAGGCAAACGTCCGTCAGTCCCGTACATTCTCTTCCGGAAGTCTTCAAGATCTACGTGGCCAAGATCAGTGTCTAGAACGTGCTCCCACTTGGACTTAATCTTTGATTGAGTTTGGACACCTTTGCTTGCAAATTTCATCTTGGCTGCTTCGAAAAATAGATCTGCAAGAGAAGGAAGAAAGGAAAATCAGAATTCGACATTAAAATCAGTTTGAAAGAACATTCCAGCTGGTAATCAGATTAGACTTCGCGAAAAATAACAAGCTGGAAAGAAAACTAAATGGTGAAGTATCATGTTAACATGAAATGGACAAGAAAAATCTGCCTTGTGACTCCTTGGAGACGTGATCACGATAGCAATGCAAGCTGATAACAGATTATTTCCTTCACTTTGCTGCAAATTTCTTCAACCTTTTGCCTTAAACAATTCCTTTCTCACAACTTTTCTTCTCAAAATCGAGTGATTGCACAAATGAAAAACGAAATCACTTATAGAAGTGAGAGGGTCGATCATTTTAGTAAATTTGCAATGTTTCCTTTGAATCAAGTTCGAACTCATCTTTCACTTTGCTTCCGAATGGCAAGTTCTATCCTCAATAAACTCGTCCGGGAAAGTTTCTAATTTCATTTCCAGTTTAACAAAGATCTTTATCTTTCTTTCCAATTTCGAAATTTTCAAGACTTATCTCTTTTTTGGTGTTGGAAAATAAATGATTAAAATAATTAAAATAATTATTTTATGTGTCCATTCCAACCCGTTCGTTTCTATGGCTAATAATTTTTTGATTTTCGAAAATTTCCCTGCCAATGCCTTAGGCGAATTTTCATCTTTGTCCCATTTTTCTCGCCAAAATTTCTAGCATCCAATTTGGTTTGGCCATGATTTTTTAACCGTTTTCCAAAAATATTTGGCCATGTCCAATTTTATTTGGCCATAAATATTTCTCGTTTGACATTTTTCTAGCCATGTCCAACTTTTTCCTAGCCATGTCCAATATTTTCCTAGCCATAACCAATAATTTTCTAGCCATGTCCAGAATTATTTTGCCATATTCTTGGTCTTTCCACCATTTTTTTTAGCCAAATCCAATTTTATTTTGAAGATTTTCTTGATCTTTCCAACATTTTCCTAGCCATGGCAAAAAATTTCTTTGGTCACTTGGGCGAATATTCAAAGTGCCATGCATATTTTAGCTTTCCAAAGGTTTGGACTTAGGCAAATTTTAATTTTTTACACTCTCTAACACATGGCGGACTTTGCCATTTTCTTTGCCACTCACTTTTCCTTGGCTATGCCTTAGCCATTTTTCTTTCCTTTTCATAGGCGGACTTTGATCTTTGTTAAGCCATTGCTAACTTTGGAGGGCGGACTTCCTAACTTTGCTTGCCATTGGACTTCTTTCTCAAGGCGGACTTGACCATCTTCTTTGCCACTTACCTTATGCCTAGGGCGGACTTGCCACATTTTGTTGCCACTTTAACTTGTCTTTGTCCATGCCTTAGCCAAATTTATCTCTTTTTGCTTTGGGCGGACTTCACACTCTTCATTGCCATTTACCTTCTTGGCTGGGGCGGACTTTGTCTTGTGGTTGACCACTTGCCTTGGTTGGAGGGCGGACTTCATGCTTTGGTTGGCCAAGACTAGGGCGGACTTGCTTGCATGTTTGGCCATTGGATGCTTTGGAGGGCGGACTTCCTTGTTTTGATTGCCATTGACCATCTCATCAAGGGCGGACTTCATGCTTTGCTTGGCCAAGACTAGGGCGGACTTTAGCTTGAGCCTGGCCATTGCCAACTTTCCTTAGACATTTCCTTCTCCTCCATGGGCGGACTTCAGCTTGGTACTGTCCATTGCTTCAGATTTTATGCCATTTGCTTCACATTGTCAGCCATCGCCAACTTTTACCTGGCTGTGTTAAGGCGGAATCCATAGTTTGCTTGGCCATTGCTCAGATTTTTCTGCCATTGGCATCTTTCTTGACTAAGGCTGAAGGTGTTTGTCTCATTTTTCTCCATGGATGAATGTTCAGATTTCTCAGATTTTCCAGATTTTTCCATGCATTGCTCAGATTTCTTCACAAATTTCCAGATTTCTTGACAAATTTCATGAATTTTACCAATTTATTGACGAATTTCCAGTCATTATCACAGATTTCTCTGTGATTTTCCAGAATTTCTCACCATTTTTGAACGAATTTTCCAGATTTTTGAACTTTTTATGTGATTTTCCAGATTTTTACCAAAATTTCAAAAAATCTTCGAATTGATTTTCCGAGAGTTTCGTTGCTCGTTTCGAACTTCTGAGTGCGTTTTCGAAACTCGTGGCCCTTCTAAAAATAGAAACTTTCTAAAAATAGAAATTTTCCAAAAATAGCAACTTTCCAAAAATAGACCCTAAAAAATAGGGATCCCAGAATTGCCCAAAAGTGCCAAAAAAGTAGGTCCTAAAAAATAGGGGCCCGGGGTGAGAAACCCTAAAAATTTGGAAGTGTCAGAATCGACCGAAACGACAGTCGATCTTCGTCTCCCAGGCCTTCTAAGACGATGGTGACGTTCAGTAATCCAGGCGAAAATTCACTGACTCGACTCGGGTGACCGTTCAAAATTAAGACTTAAAACCCCCAAACGAAGCAGACAAAACGAGGCGCGAAAGCAAAACCCTAAAAAGCAAACAACAAGGGTCCCCATTTGCAATGGGGCGAGGTGTGAATTAGGTCACAACACGAGGTCAAGTTGAGGTGCCAGCTTCTTTGAAACTAAAGCACTATTTAAATCTTCATTGTCTCATTTATATGCGCCAAACCAAAATTGCTTTCTTTGGTCACCAAAATTGTGCAATAACCCTTCACTATGGTGCGGTGCACTAGGAATGCAATTCAAATCTCTTAACTTTGGCGGTTTAAGTAACACAGTGGCACCTTAGTCTCTTTGGCTAGCAATTGAATTATTTGATTGCTAGGTAAGCCCCTCAATTGGTACCATATACTCCTTCCATTGCCCCTTTAAACATCATGCGGCAGTAGTCACAAATTGACATGGCAGTTTCAAAGGTAACAATACTCTTCATCCATGCATCCTTGTCCATGTCACTATATATCTCTAGGAGGTGGCTGTCACATCTTCATCCTATGCTACATTTATATTTTTCAGTATATTGATGAGACTATTGGACATCATTTATGATTGCTTGATTATTTGGTATCTACATGTGTGTGATTGCCAAATTTGATGGTTAATCCTGATACATTGAAATGAAATGGAAATAATTATCATGTTTTTTATTACAAGTTTTTTTTTTTTTTGGATATTTTGAGGACTAACATATTAATGTGCATCTGAGCGCAGGAATATGAGCGAGTAATTGTCGAAGGCAAGAACATGGTTGAGGTAGGGGTTTCCTATCCGCTTGATAAATGAATGGTAGGATGGGAACCTGAGGAAATCACACACTCAAATAGTCACATTCTTATGCATTACATAATTGCTTTATGTTAATTAAGATTGCAATATTATTGAGTGTAATAATTTGTTTTATGACTATTGTGTTTGGGAAAATAATTTTGTCTCATGATTTTTCTTATGAAAATATATGTAAATGGATAAAATTAAATTAGTGATTATATGTAAAAATTAAAAGAATGTATTCAAGTATTTGTTTAAAATTTGAAATAAACTATTTTTATTTTGTAATGAATTATAAATTATATTTATATAAATTAATAATAATATAATGAAGTATAATTATTAATGTATATAAATATGTATATGGATATAAATCATTATTATTAAAGAAAAATAATAATTTATCTGCCTGAAATATATTTGTATATATATAATAATAATTTAATATTATTATTTTTACATATAAATAAATAGATAAGTTAAAAAAAGGTTTTATTTTCAAAATAATAAAAAAAAATTATTTGTGTGAATTATATATATATATATATATATAATTAATAATAATTTAATATTATTAATTATGAGTAACTAAATAGAGAAATAAAAAGTTTTAGTGATAATAGTAAAAAGAAAAAAAAAAAGCTGGTAAATAAAATGTTTAAATAACTAAATAATTAAGTTTTAATGGTAAAAGTTAAAAGAATAAATTAATTAATAACTATATTATAGTTGCTGCATGCATTTACGGGGAAGAGGTGAAAGCTAAATTAAAAGAAATTAATTATAAAACTTAAAAAGAATGGCAGTGCTAAAAATTTAAAATATAAAGATAGACTATAGTAAAGAACATTTAAATAAAAAGCATTTTAAATATAACTCTACGATTATGGCAGTTCAAAGTTTAAATAATTCCAAGTTAAGTATAAGCAGTGGGCTAAACACATTACAACTGAAACATTAAAAAAATCTTAGACTTATAAAAATAGAGGAAGGAAAAGAATAAAAAGGTGGGCAAACTCTGTAGAAAACTCATGCAGCTACAATATACTTGTATTGCTAGTTCACTGGTAAATCAGACATATTAAGAAAATTTAAGAAAGCATTATTAATTCTGACATTTTTGTTGTACAATGTATATCTACATTGGTACGGCAGGTCAAGTTGAGGTGGCAGCTTCTTTGAAACTTCAGCGCTATTTAAATCTCTTCATTGTCTCATTTATATGCGCCAAACCAAAATTGCTTTCTTTGGTCACCAAAATTGTGCAATAACCCTCCAATATGGTGCGGTGGACTAGGAATGCAATTCAAATCTCTTAACTTTGGCGGTTTAAGTAACACAGTGGCACCTTAGTCTCTTTGGCTAGCAATTGAATTATTTGATTGCTAGGTAAGCCCCTCAATTGGTACCATATACTCCTTCCATTGCCCCTTTAAACATCATGCGGCGCTAGTCACAAATTGACATGGCAGTTTCAAAGGTAACAATAGCAGTTTCAAAGGTAACAATAGTCTTCATCCATGCATCTGTTTCTATGTCACAAGTAATACCTTTCTCATGTCACTATATATCTCTAGGGGGTGGCTGTCACATCTTGATCCTATGCTACATTTATATTTTTCAGTTTATATTTTTCAGTATATTGATGAGACTATTGGACATCATTTATGATTGCTTGATTATCTGGTATCTACATGTGTGTGATTGCTAAATTTGATGGTTAATCTTGATACATTGAAATGAAATGGAAATAATTACCATGTTTCTTATTACAAGTTCTTTTTTTTGGTTTTTGAGGACTAACATATTAATGTGCAACTGAGCACAAAACTATGAGGCAATCACACACTCAAATAGTCACATTCTTATGCATTGCATGATTGTTTTATGTTAATTAAGATTGCAATATTATTGAGAGTAATAATTCGTTTTATGACTATTGTGTTTGGGAAAATAATTTTGTCTCATGATTTTTCTTATAAAAATATATGTAAATGGATAAAATTAAATTAGTGATTATATATAAAAATTAAAAGAATGTATTCAAGTATTTGTTTAAAATTTGAAATTAACTATTTTTATTTTGTAATGAATTATAAACTATATTTATATAAATTAATAATAATATAATGAAGTACAATTATTAATGTATATAAATATGTATATGGATATAAATCATTATTATTAAAGAAAAATAATAATTTATCTGCCTGAAAATATATTTGTATATATATAATAATAATTTAATATTATTAATTATGAATAACTAAATAGAGAAATAAAAAGTTTTAGTGATAATAGTAAAAAGAAAAAGAAAAAGCTGGTAAATAAAAATGTTTAAATAAATAAATAATTAAGTTTTAATGGTAAAAGTTAAAAGAAAAAATTAATTAATAACTATATTATAGTTGCTGCATGCATTTACGGGGAAGAGGTGAAAGCTAGATTAAAAGAAATTAATTATAAAACTTAAAAAGAATGGCAGTGCTAAAATTTAAAAAATAAAGTTAGACTATAGTAAAGAACATTTAAATAAAAAGCATTTTAAATATAACTCTACCGAGCACATCCAATTATTGCAGTTCAAAGTTTAAATAATTCCAAGTTAAGTATAAGCAGTGGGCTAAACACATTACCACTGAAACATTAAAAAAACCATAGACTTATAAAAATAGAGGAAGGAAAAGAATAAAAAGGTGGGCAAATTCTGTAGAAAACTCATGCAGCTACAATATACTTGTATTGCTAGTTCACTGGTAAATCAGACATATTAAGAAAATTTAAGAAAGCATTATTAATTCTGACATTTTTGTTGTACAATGTATATCTACATTGGTACGGCAGGTCAAGTTGAGGTGGCAGCTTCTTTGAAACTTCAGCGCTATTAAAATCTCTTCATTGTCTCATTTATATGCGCCAAACCAAAATTGCTTTCTTTGGTCACCAAAATTGTGCAATAACCCTTCAATATGGTGCGGTGGACTAGGAATGCAATTCAAATCTCTTAACTTTGGCGGTCTAAGTAACACAGTGGCACCTTAGTCTCTTTGGCTAGCAATTGAATTATTTGATTGCTAGGTAAGCCCCTCAATTGGTAACATATACTCCTTCCATTGCTCCTTTAAACATCATTCCGCGGTTGTCACAAATTGACATGGCAGTTTCAAAGGTAACCATATACTTCATCCATGCATCCTTGTCTATGTCACAAGTAAAACCTTTCCCATGTCACTATATATCTCTAGGGGGTGGCTGTCACATCTTCATCCTATGCTACATTTATATTTTTCAGTATATTGATGAGACTATTGGACATCATTTATGATTGCTTGATTATCTCGTATCTACATGTGTGTGATTGCTAAATTTGATGGTTAATCTTGATACATTGAAATGAAATGGAAATAATTATCATGTTTTTTATTACAAGTTTTTTATTTTTTTGGTTTTTCAGGACTAAAATATTAATGTCCAACTGAGTGCAACTGAGCGCAGCAATATGAGCGAGTAATTGTCGAAGGCAAGAACACGGTTGAGGTAGGGGTTTCCTAGCCGCTTGATCAATGAATAGTAGGATGGGATCCTGAGGCAATCACACACTCAAATAGTCACATTCTTATGTATTGCATGATTGCTTTATGTTAATTAAGATTGCAATATTATTGAGCGTAATAATTCGTTTTATGACTATTGCGTTTGGGAAAATAATTTTGTCTCATGATTTTTCTTATGAAAATATATGTAAATGGATAAAATTAAATTAGTGATTATATGTAAAAATTAAAAGAATGTATTCAAGTATTTGTTTAAAATTTGAAATTAACTATTTTTATTTTGTAATGAATTATAAATTATATTTATATAAATTAATAATAATATAATGAAGTATAATTATTAATGTATATAAATATGTATATGGATATAAATCATTATTATTTAAGAAAAATAATAATTTATCTGCCTGAAATATATTTGTATATATCTAATAATAATTTCATATTATTACTTTTACATATAAATAAATAGATAAGTTAAAAAAAGGTTTTATTTTCAAAATAATTAAAAAATAATTATCTGTGTAAATTATATCTATATATATATATATATATATAATTAATTAATTAATAATAATTTAATATTATTAATTATGAATAACTAAATAGAGAAATAAAAAGTTTTAGTGATAATAGTAAAAAGAAAAAGAAAAAGCTGGTAAATAAAAATGTTTAAATAACTAAATAATTAAGTTTTAATGGTAAAAATTAAAAGAATAAATTAATAAATAACTATATTATAGTTGCTGCATGCATTTACGGGGAAGAGGTGAAAGTTAAATTAAAAGAAATTAATTATAAAACTTAAAAAGAATGGCAGTGCTAAAAATTTAAAATATAAAGTTAAGACTATAGTAAAGAACATTTAAATAAAAAGCATTTTAAATATAACTCTACGGAGCCCATGCAATTATGGCAGTTCAAAGTTTAAATAATTCCAAGTTAAGTATAAGCAGTGGGCTAAACACATTACAACTGAAACATTAAAAAAATCTTAGACTTATAAAAATAGAGGAAGGAAAAGAATAAAAAGGTGGGCAAACTCTGTAGAAAACTCATGCCGCTACAATATACTTGTATTGCTAGTTCACTGGTAAATCAGACATATTAAGAAAATTTAAGAAAGCATTATTAATTCTGACATTTTTGTTGTACAATGTATATCTACATTGGTACGGCAGGTCAAGTTGAGGTGGCAGCTTCTTTGAAACTTCAGCGCTATTTAAATCTCTTCATTGTCTCATTTATATGCGCCAAACCAAAATTGCTTTCTTTGGTCACCAAAATTGTGCAATAACCCTCCAATATGGTGCGGTGGACTAGGAATGCAATTCAAATCTCTTAACTTTGGCGGTTTAAGTAACACAGTGGCACCTTAGTCTCTTTGGCTAGCAATTGAATTATTTGATTGCTAGGTAAGCCCCTCAATTGGTACCATATACTCCTTCCATTGCCCCTTTAAACATCATGCGGCGCTAGTCACAAATTGACATGGCAGTTTCAAAGGTAACAATAGTCTTCATCCATGCATCCGTTTCTATGTCACAAGTAATACCTTTCCCATGTCACTATATATCTCTAGGGGGTGGCTGTCACATCTTGATCCTATGCTACATTTATATTTTTCAGTTTATATTTTTCAGTATATTGATGAGACTATTGGACATCATTTATGATTGTTTGATTATCTGGTATCTACATGTGTGTGATTGCTAAATTTGATGGTTAATCTTGAAATGGAAATAATTATTATGTTTTTTATTACAAGTTTTTTTTTTTGTGGTTTTTGAGGACTAACATATTAATGTGCAACAGAGTGCAACTGAGCACAGGACTATGAGGCAATCACACACTCAAATAGTCACATTCTTATGCATTACATGATTGTTTTATGTTAATTAAGATTGCAATATTATTGAGCGTAATAATTCGTTTTATGACTATTGTGTTCGAGAAAATAATTTTGTCTCATGATTTTTCTTATGAAAATATATGTAAATGGATAAAATTAAATTAGTGATTATATATAAAAATTAAAAGAATGTATTCAAGTATTTTTTTTAAATTTGAAATTAACTATTTTTATTTTGTAATGAGTTATAAATTATATTTATATAAATTAATAATAATATAATGAAGTATAATTATTAATGTATATAAATATGTATATGGATATAAATCATTATTATTAAAGAAAAATAATAATTTATCTGCCTGAAATATATTTGTATATATATAATAATAATTTAATATTACTATTTTTACATATAAATAAATAGATAAGTTAAAAAAGGTTTTATTTTCAAAATAATAAATAGATAAGTTAACTAAATAGAGAAATAAAAAGTTTTAGTGATAATAGTAAAAAGAAAAAGAAAAAGCAGGTAAATAAAAATGTTTAAATAACTCAATAATTAAGTTTTAATGGTAAAAGTTAAAAGAATAAATTAATTAATAACTATATTATAGTTGCTGCATGCATTTACGGGGAAGAGGTGAAAGCTAAATTAAAAGAAATTAATTATAAAACTTAAAAAGAATGGCAGTGCTAAAATTTAAAAAATAAAGTTAGACTATAGTAAAGAACATTTAAATAAAAAGCATTTTAAATATAACTCTACCGAGCCCATCCAATTATGGCAGTTCAAAGTTTAAATAATTCCAAGTTAAGTATAAGCAGTGGGCTAAACACATTACAACTGAAACATTAAAAAAATCTTAGACTTATAAAAATAGAGGAAGGAAAAGAATAAAAAAGTGGGCAAATTCTGTAGAAAACTCATGCAGCTACAATATACTTGTATTGCTAGTTCACTGGTAAATCAGACATATTAAGAAAATTTAAGAAAGCATTATTAATTCTGACATTTTTGTTGTACAATGTATATCTACATTGGTACGGCAGGTCAAGTTGAGGTGGCAGCTTCTTTGAAACTTCAGCGCTATTTAAATCTCTTCATTGTCTCATTTATATGCGCCAAACCAAAATTGCTTTCTTTGGTCACCAAAATTGTGCAATAACCCTCCAATATGGTGCGGTGGACTAGGAATGCAATTCAAATCTCTTAACTTTGGCGGTTTAAGTAACACAGTGGCACCTTAGTCTCTTTGGCTAGCAATTGAATTATTTGATTGCTAGGCAAGCCCCTCAATTGGTACCATATACTCCTTCCATTGCCCCTTTAAAAATCATGCCGCGGTAGTACCAAATTGACATGGCAGTTTCAAAGGTAACAATACTCTTCATCCATGCATCCTTGTCTATGTCACAAGTAAAACCTTTCCCATGTCACTATATATCTCTAGGGGTGGCTGTCACATCTTCATCCTATGCTACATTTATATTTTTCAGTATATTGATGAGACTATTGGACATCATTTATGATTGCTTGATTGCTTGATTATCTGGTATCTACATGTGTGTGATTGCTAAATTTGATGGTTAATCTTGATACATTGAAATGAAATGGAAATAATTATCATGTTTTTTCTCACAAGTTCTTTTTTTTTTTTGGTTTTTGAGGACTAACATATTAATGTGCAACTGAGTGCAACTGAGCACAGGACTATGAGGCAATCACACACTCAAATAGTCACATTCTTATGCATTGCATGATTGTTTTATGTTAATTAAGATTGCAATATTATTGAGCGTAATAATTCATTTTATGACTATTGTGTTTGGGAAAATAATTTTGTCTAATGATTTTTCTTATGAAAATATATGTAAATGGATAAAATTAAATTAGTGATTATATATAAAAATTAAAAGAATGTATTCAAGTATCTGTTTAAAATTTGAAATAAACTATTTTTATTTTGTAATGAATTATAAATTATATTTATATAAATTAATAATAATATAATGAAGTATAATTATTAATGTATATAAATATGTATATGGATATAAATCATTATTATTAAAGAAAAATAATAATTTATCTGCGTGAAATATATTTGTATATATATAATAATAATTTAATATTATTATTTTTACATATAAATAAATAGATAATTTAAAAAAAGGTTTTATTTTCAAAATAATAAAAAAATAATTATTTGTGTGAATTATATATATATATATATATATATATATAATTTTATATTATTAATTATGAATAACTAAATAGAGAAATAAAAAGTTTTAGTGATAATAGTAAATAGTAAAAAGAAAAAGCTGGTAAATAAAAATGTTTAAATAACTAAATAATTAAGTTTTAATGGTAAAAGATGCCGGTATTGGCATGGTGTAATGGTTGAAAGGTGGCATTGCTGTTCTTGCCACCAAGGTTCAAACCCCGTTGGGGTGGTATTGTTGAATGGTTGTATTCCGCTCCGGTCAAAAGCGTTTACCCCTTGAATAAAAAAAAAGTTTTAATGGTAAAAGTTGAAAGAATAAATTAATAAATAACTATATTATAGTTGCTGCATGCATTTACGGGGAAGAGGTGAAAGTCAAATTCAAAGAAATTAATTATAAAACTTAAAAAGAATGGCAGTGCTAAAATTTAAAAAATAAAGTTAGACTATAGTAAAGAACATTTAAATAAAAAGCATTTTAAATATAACTCTACGGAGCCCATGCAATTATGGCAGTTCAAAGTTTAAATAATTCCCAAGTATAAGCAGTGGGCTAAACACATTACAACTGAAACATTAAAAAAATCTTAGACTTATAAAAATAGAGGAAGGAAAAGAATAAAAAGGTGGGCAAACTCTGTAGAAAACTCATGCAGCTACTGGCAATTACTTCAGGCAAATCACAGTGACGAGCTGGTTTGGAGTTAACGATTTCTGGAAGATTGGGTTAGGCCTGAAAGAGGCAAGTAACTTTAAATCTAATTTATGACTTTCCTTACTGCTTGTTTCTGTCAAATTGTCAAGAAAATCATGCATGATAACACAGGAAATTAGTATTGAATGTTGCAATGTCTCAAAATAACTGCCTTGCGCCCAGCTCCAAAAATTTTACATCTACTTTCAATAATTGTGAACAGACTAAAGGAGCAGTTGTATCCTTATAGGTTGTAGTTCACTTTTAATTAAAATTAAAAGGAGAGTCATAGGTCTTGTTGATGTGATTTTTATGACCGCACCAATCAGCAGAACAAAATGTCCGAAGGCTACTCCGTTCTCTCTTGATCAAAGTATTCCGTGTGCTAAGATTGCGAGATAGATCACACGTTCAACTCCAAGGTTTCGAAATACTTAGAATACCCTCAGTCGGTTTGATGTGAATTGCTGTGTTCTTACGAGGGGACTTACACAATTGTTCAGGATACTTGCAGTAAACAACAGATATATGCTTTAAAGGGGATTTTCGTGCAAATGATTTAGCCTTGAAGTGCAAATTCCCTAAAGCTAACCAAAAGTGTGCGGAATTAAAAAGGATGCAAGGTTTAGAAGATCTAAATTCTATTCTAAATGCAAGGAGTGTTAAGCTTAATTTCAATGAACTTCAACCGAGCGTTGTCTAGCCTCCTGTTGGACAGCTTCGACAATGTTATTGCAATCTTCAAAGGGGAAAAAGGATGTTCAAATCACAATTCAATGATGCAAGTACCATCACAACGATGCATAGCTACACATGAATGTTGACCAAAGTTAAGTATAAAGCATTCCAGTTGACCACGCAAGACAAGCTTACCATCAGTAAGATTGTTAGTAGTATGGACTAAAGAAGTTCATTTACATCAAACGTAAACACCCATAACTAATTATTAGCATGAAAATTAAGTCCTACTTGAAGTCAAAGGAAGAAGAAACCTCACAAACTACTCACAACAAAAGTTGAGTTCACCATCAATGAAATTCTTTTATTATGATTAGCTTTTGTGACAATCTCTTACAAAAATTCTCAAAGGGAGAATTCCCCTTTTTCTTCAAACAATGCAATGAAAACTATTCTAACTCCAAAAATGTCTACTCTCTATTCTGCTCCAATATCTCTCTAATTGCTAACTACTAGTGTACAAATGAGGGGACTCCCCTTTATATAACTGGCCAATCTCAACGGATGGTCCAGATCGAATTACAATGGAGGGCTCAGATCGAGCCACCTCAGCCCTAGACAAGATTTGCCCTAAAAACCGCTAGAAGGTGGAGGAGTGGCATCATAAATGATCCCAAAAATAGCAGATTCCTCCTTGACCACTATGGGCAATTAGTGCCCACTATCCTTCTAGAAGATTCTTGTCCATGACTCGGATTCCCTTGCTCTTCTCTCTGACCGCGTATGCTACAAACCGGGCCAGTACCTCATCAACTTCCTCCTCAGAAATTGTCGGAGTAAGATTTAGCTGATATTCAAGGATAGCTACCATCTGTTCATGCCAATCGCAAGACTTTCCCCAAGCCTCAATAGATTCCTGTGTGCTCTGAATAATTGCGGAGAACGTCGAGATGTTCTCAAAGTCAAGTTGGGAGAACATCTTCATCTCGGAGAAGAAAGGTTGCAACCTTGCCTTCAATCCGTCTATCTCTACCTCCTCAGGAGCTAGCCTCTTGCCGAACAATGCATCCAACGTGTTGAGGATGCCCTCGTGAATATTCCTCATCGC
Source organism: Sequoia sempervirens (assembly GCA_007258455.2). NCBI lineage: Eukaryota > Viridiplantae > Streptophyta > Pinopsida > Cupressales > Cupressaceae > Sequoia > Sequoia sempervirens. Next base: position 32,569 of record VDFB02034639.1, read on the forward strand.
CTTCTTGATTTTAGAGGACTCCACAGCTGCCATGTCGAAGAAACCCTTTCCAGTGAATGCAGCTGAATGCCACCCATGAAAATCATACCTGTCCCCAGCCTGGATCACTCCCTCATTTACCAAAGTTTGCTTGGGCACACGCATCAAAACAGCAAGGCGAGGAATAGTTTTGTCCTGAAAAATATGGGTGTCTCCCCAAGCTTGCTCGACACCATCCAAGCGCGAAAGGATACCCGATGCACTCTGAAAAGATGAGACAAGATCGGCCATGAATTTTTCTGCCTCAGTGCGAACGCCGCTTATCCATTTATCTCCCTCTCGCATAGCTCTCTTCATTTCCTCAAGCCCACTGATTGGTTCTCGTGGCAGCTCAGGTGGAAGCTCTACCGTTGGGTTCTCCTGAGCACCTGGACGTGCTAGATGTTGCACATATCCGACCAATGCCTTGTGCTCCTTCTTCAATCTTTTATACTTCCCTTCCTTTCTTACCAATCTATCCTTCAAAGCGTGAAAGGAATTTTCAGCTTCTTCAACCACTTGCACTCCAAAAGGACGTCCCAATTCAATTGTGGTGACGGTGTAATTCTCTAGCATTGCGTCACTTAAGTCGTGATCCTCCCTTGGAACAGCAATATGGAGAGTGCGCGAACCGACCTCATTAGTCTCCATTTTTGAATATTTCCTTGCCCTCTTCCTTTTTGGCGACCTACTTGTTCTATTTAGAAGCTCCTCCATTTCAATTGCCAGGTCAGCATCATTGTCCTGATCTCTCCTTATTGCATATGAGAGCCAATTATGCTGAGTGTCGTAAACAATAAGGGGCTGCTCTTTAGTTGCCTCCACTTCACGAACCTCCTCTCGAGCAATATTTTGTTGAGGCTCAACTACCTCCATATGTTGATTACTTTCCTCATGAGCTCCAACGTCTTCCTCTTCGAAAACTGTCTCAAACGCATGATCAAAGTGGCTATCCGTTTCTGTCTCTTCCCCTTCATCTGGCTGATTGGCACCTTCAGGAGCATTAGCACTCTGACTGTCTAACTCTATCGACATTGGCTGGTTAACTTCCCCAACCTCTGGCTCTTCATTCCTTCGAACCCTCTGATCCGCAAATAGTGAGACTTCGCGCACGTTGGAGGAATGGGCCAACAACTGAGTAGATGATGTATCTCCCGATTCCTGAGGTTCCGGCTGAATAGGCTCCTCCTGCTGTTGTGGCTCCGCAACCTGGGCAATTTGTTTTTTTCTCTTTGCCAACACCGGTGGTCTTTTATCACCCATGAGGTTGTATGAGAGGGCAATTGATCTTCTCCTCAATTTGCGAACGTGCTCCTACCCAAGTCCTTGTGAAAGTCAAGACGGGAATAGACAAAGTGTCTAAATCCGTAATCTCCGGCTCGGCCCAATCTGGTGGTGGAATTGGTGTGTTCTTTATCGATTCATAATCTGGGTGAATAAGCCTGGTATCCTCATCAACCTGGTCCGGGACTTGGACCACTTCGCATTCTCTGATTAATTTGAGAGGCAACTTGGAAAACATTCTTTTTCTAATCTTGGCTTCATCTCCAGCATTCGCCCAAAAATCTTCCAAGTGAGCCCTGTGTCTGTACTCCTCACCCTGCACTGTTCCAATCTTCCCTCGAGGATCAAAATCCTGCCGACTGGTATGGAGATTTAACTGATAGAACCGCAATTCATCTTCAGCCTCCTTGGATGCCTGCAACGAAGGGCACTCCTCAAGCGAGTTTCCCAAGACAATGGGAAAGTGCAAACCTCCCTTCTTCTTCCTTCTGATAATTTTGTCATAGGCCACCAGTTGCCTAGATAGCTCAAGCATAATCATTCTGTTTGTGGGGTACCTCGATAGTCGGTAGACGTATGAATTGTACCCCGGCAACCTCAAATAGGTGAACTTTGGGAATTGGACGAACCAAAACCCATACTCCTCTATCAACATTTGCGCCTCTTCAGATATCCTTTGTTGTAATCTCCGCTGAAGGGTCCTCGTGATATACATTGTGAAAGCATCATTCACCCTCTTGAAGTCAGCCGTGCTTACGAGATGCAACTGTCTACAAGATTCATGAATCTTGAACTGATTAAAACCACACCCAATCGGCTCTTGGTATGCCAACCCTCTGTATTTTGTCATCCGAGCTAGCATGTAGATAACATACGAGCTCATGTAGAATGTCCTCGTTCTCCTCAGATTCTAAAACAGCTCATCAATGTTGTCGCTTATCATTTGTGCCCAATTTACATCCACCTTTCCTTCGAGCACCACGCTGATATAAAAGAACATCCATGGTTCGAACACATATGACTGCGAGCTGCCGTTCACTCGATTGAGCAACATAATTATATCACAGTATTCCTGCTTCAGCTCCTCTGAAATTATCTGCTTTGGCAGCCTGGCAGCAGGAGCCTTTGGCTTTCTCATCCAGGAGGTGTTGATTCTCTTCATGCATTTCTCAAAAGATGTGGCATACATCTTATCAGCCTTTTCTTTGGATTTGTATAACATCTTATTTGTAGCCAGGATCCCGAACGCCTCGCCAATTGCATCAGGTGCAAGGTTGGCCAATATCATGCCATCCAGAGAAACAATCGTCCGATGGTCCGAGTTGTAGAAGTTTGCGCATTCCATAATCAGCTCCGGACATCGAATTGCTGGTTGGAACCCGACCGCTGCATACAATCCGCTCTTCACAATATTATGCGATATGTTGTACCCAAAACCAAAATTTTTGCTTCACTAAGGCATTTTGCTTAATTGAGTCTTAATCTTGTTAAAGTGTTGTCAAATGGTCGTTTTTGGGGTTTTCAGATATGGAGTTGGTGTCAGTGTCATGTCAGTCTGTTACTGAAGAGATTTAAGGAAAATGAGAATTTGAAGGAAAATCACTGAAATTTTCTATCTCTGGAGAAGGGAGCACATTCTCAAATAGGCGCCCTATCTTTTAGGGGCCCAGATCCTGTTTTTAGGGTTTGTCACTTCCAGCAGACATTTGTCCGGCATCACGTTAGCTTCGCAATGCGCTATCAAGCCTGTCAAACGGACCTGTTTCGAGCAAGTTGTATTGGTGAATCGGTAGCAAAACCGAGCGAAAGTGAAAATTGACTTAACAACTTTGGTAAAAGCGCTTGTTTGGAAATAAGCCATATTTTTGAATTATTAAACACGGCTAAATATCGTCAGATGTTTTGTCTCATATTTATTCGACTTGGCAGCGCGTTAAATGGTGGGTGAATCTGAGTTGCTGAAGTGCTTGAACCTGAGGTCAAACTTAGGGTCAAATCTTAGTCAGAACGTCAGAAGAAAAAGCAAAAGAGCACATTTTGGGAAAGGCGCCTGAGCTTTTCAGGCCTTTAATGCTTTCTTTCTGATGATATCAAATATTCAATGTGTCCGTGTTACGTTCAGCTTTCCGTTGCCTGTCTCCGTCAGTTCAGAGGATGCCTCAGCAACTTGCAGTCAAGGTTTTTTGTGATATTCTAGCCAGTTCCAAAAATGGCTAAGTCTGGAGTGAAAAGAGCAACTTTTCAAAAAGGCGCCCTTGTTTTTCACCCCTTAGATGATGTTTTCTGGAGAAATGTGCCTTTGTAGCTGTCATGCAGAAGGAGGTTAGCTCCACAGTGAACCTGAGTTCCAGTCCTGAAAGTTGATAAATCAGAAGTTATGAAGGATTTTGTTTTTCCCTTCGTTCGAGATACAGAAGTCAAAATTCGACAAAGTCTGAGGAAAAGCGCAGCTTTTGAAAAAGGCGCTTGGATTTTTGAGCCTTCAGATGTCAATTTTATGGTTTGCAGTCTCAAGATACCTTTTGGTCAGTTTTTACTTAGCTTTGCAATGCACCTGTCAGCCAGCCAATCGGAGAAGTCAGTCAACCAGTGTCAAAGGATGAACAGAGGTCCCGGCAGAGGTTTTAGCTTAAATTTTCATGAAATTTGGTTAAGTCTGGAATTCGCTTGAGAGCTCAAAATTGAATTTTCGAAAGAGAGTTGAATGGACGCCTTAACTGGAGTTCTGACTGCAGTTAGACTAAACGTTTTCTGGCTTGTCATCTTCAATTCATATATTGGCATGTTGAGTGATCTTTCAGTTTGCATGTCGAGTTAACTAGTTTGCATGTTCAGTTAACTATCTTGCATGTTGAGTTAACTTGATTGCATGTTCACTTAACTGAAGATTATCAGTGAATGTCAACTGAGGTTCACATGCATGGCGAATTTGGTTGCAATTGTGAATTTTTTGTGAAGATGGCGCTTCATTGAGTGTCAACTGAAGTTCTAAAAGGGACAACATGAATGATGAAGCATAAATTAGTGAAGTATGGCGCATTTGAATGTTGACTTCACTTATCAAAAGGGTCGCCATATTTAGAATTTTATTGATGAAGCATAAATTAGTGAAGCTACGCATTTTAGAAAGAATGTCAACTGAAGTCTTGAAAGGGTTGCTATTTTTAGATTTAAAGCATGAAATTGGCGAATTCTTTTCAACAAGGATTGTCAACTGAAGTAAAATCGAATGTTGCTTTAAATAATTTGTCAACTGAAGATTGAAAGGGAAAACCCTAAAGCATGATGCTTTATTTAGCATATTTTAGTTTCAGTTAACTAAAATGAGGTCCAATTAGAAGCGAAGCGCCATTTTTCAAGCTTTAATGCTTTATGCGAATTTCAATGATGAAAGCCTATTTATTTCAGCCTTGGCGTCCATTATTTCTTCATTTCAAACTTCGAAGCCTACATTCTTCTTGAGCGAGCAGCAAGCTAAAGGTGCTACAGGTGTCAGAATTCAGCGTTCTTCGTAGCAACGGATTCAGATTGTTCAGAGGAAGAAGATTCAAGACTTTATTTTCACTTTGCATGCAGGTTTCATCGAGTTCCAGAGAAGAAGTTGGCAGATTTTTCAGAAGCAGACAAGCAAAACTTTCTATCTTCTGTCTTATTTCTTCTATTTCTCATCTTAGGTACTTTCTTCGCATGTCAAAGAAATTCAACAAATATTCAGACTCTGACCATCTGGGTTCGCATATTTCAGCATCAGCAACAAAACCCATGTCTTAGATTTTTTCGAGAAAATTGTCCCGCAGCCTTCATTCTGAAGCTCTGTGCTTTTTTCCGAAGATTTCTTTGCATGTGGGCCAAAAACACATCTTTTTGAAAATCGCATCATCTGGGTTTGTCCAGAATTCCGTTGTGCACAAAACCCATGTTCCAGATTTTCTCATGAAAAATTGCCCCGGGAAGCTCTAAAAACCCCTGCAGTTCTTGACTGAAAAGTCTTTGCATGTTAGGCTAAACAGCGTTTTTTCACAATTTTGACATTGTGGGTTGTCTTAGAATCATTTTCCGGACAAAACCCATGTCTCAGAATTTTTGGTGAAAATTATCCTCCGACAGGCTATTTTTAGCCTCACCAGGAGCCATTTTAGCTTTCCGAGAAAGTTGTCAGAAGATAGCCGTGTTCACAGTCAACGGACAAGTTTTTCAAAAGGCGATTCAACTAGACTGAATTCAAGACCAAGTCGGTCTTAATTTAGGTTTTCATCAGGGCAGCTGACAATGAAGCGTTAAGTTGCAAAAGGAACAAAGATCACTTCATTTACGGAGCCGCTAAAGTCACTCAGATCCTGTGCTATATTTACGGATTCGCTAGTATAGGCCCCGGGTTCGGGTCCGGTTCGAATCGGGTCCGGAATTCGGGTCCGGTTCGATGCAATTCGCCCTGGGTCCGGATTTTGGACTGTGGGTTCGGCCAGGGTCCGGACCCATGACTGTGGGTCCGGACAGGGTTCGAAAATTTCGAACTCGGTTCGAACCCGGGTTCAATTCCGCGCCTGGGCGCGTTTTTCCAAATTTCTTTTCATTTTTTAATGATTTTCTTGACTCGTTTTTGACTTTTAGGGACTTTTTTATTAATTCTAACCCTAATACTTGCCTCAAAAACATGAAATAGGTAAAGTGAAACTCATTTACCAATTTGTGAATGAGAAATTTTTTTTTTTTGCCTCCATTGCTGAACTTTCTCTTTTGCTTGCACAAGCTGGAATAGACTTGAAGGCTGATCATAGATTGTTCAAAGTTGATTGTTGTGCTATTCCTAAGCACTTGCAAGTGTCTATTCGTTGCTAAGAAGATCGTAGAGCAAGATTTCTTCAAAAGAGGTAGGTTCTTTGAAGTTTTTGATTATTTTTTTTACATTTTTTTCACAAGTGAACTTCAATTCTTTTGTTTTGTTTTTTAGTTCTTGTTTTGTTTTACTTTTCATTCCTCTAAATGTCTATAACACATGTTCAATTTTTTTTTTTTTTTTAAATTAATTAAGTCTTTTACTTTCAAATTCAATGAATCAATACCAAAATTTCAATATGTTGTGCCTTAGGTATTCACTATTCCGTATTACAATGGCAACCGGTACCTCCTCAGGCTCAATCCAATCTCGTTTCAAAATAAACCTATCCTCTCCCCTTTGGAAATATGTAGAAATGGTTCGGCAACTTCCAGGTGGTGGAGGATATATTTGGATTTGTAGTCATTGCAATGTTCAATAGTCGAGCTCATACAGTCGAGTAAAAGGGCATTTGTGCGGGATCCCTGAAACAGGCATCAAAAATTGTCCAGGTGAAAACAACGAAGGCATTCCAGACGATATAGTGTTGAAATATATTGCTGAGCAAGAAAAGGCAGACCAAAAAACAACTAGTGGTAAAACAAGCCATCCTTTGAAGAAAGGATCTCGATCCATGAAACCCCCTACACCATCTTATTTTCCACCTACAGAAAGCCATCCATTTATGGACATCCCTCAAGAGCAAACCATGCCCTCTTCAAATAAAAGATCTGAGGGACCGTTGGAAGCTTCATTTCAAAATGAGGCAAGAGAGATTGCTGATCAAGACATAGCAAGATGTGTCTATGCCAATGGATTGGCATTCAATGTTGTTCGTTCACCATATTGGCAAAAAATGGTGAAATCTATTAATGAGGCTCCAAAGGGGTATAAGGGCCCAAGTTTTGAGAAGGTGCGTTGCACCTTATTGGAGAAAGAGGTGAAACATGTAGCAGACTCTTTGAAGCCCATAAAGGGATTCATGGATTGAAACAGGGGTGACCATCGTTTTACGATGGATGGAAAGATGCAAGAAATACGCCCATTAATCAATGTTATTCTTGTGTCCCTAAAGGGGCAATGTTTTGAGCGGTGGATTGTGAAGGGCCGGTGAAAGATGAACCCATTTATTGCGGCATCCTTTGCCAAGCTATTGAAAGTGAGCCATCAAAATGTTGTACCAAGTTATGACACGACAATGCCAAAAATTGTAGAACTCTTTGGATTATTGGTTGAGGAGAAGTATCCACACATTTTTTGGACACCTTGTGCTGTCCACTCCCTCAATCTAATGCTACAAAAAATTGGATCCAAAATTGAATGGATCAAACAGGTGTATGAGGAGGGCGAAGACATCCAAATGTTTATCACCAACCACCATATGACGCAAGGAATGTTTAGACAATTCTCTAAATTGGAGTTGTTGAAGGTAAGTTAATTCTCAATATTTTTAAATTTTTGAATTTTCTTTTAATTTTAATTTTTAAACTTTGATTTTTATATTTAAATTATATTTTAATTTTAATTTTGATTTTCAAACAGGTTGCCGAGACCCGTTTTGCCTCCAACACAATTGTGTTGAGACGACTTATAAAGGTTCGTGAGGCACTATGTGCCATGGGAATCAGCCCTAATTGGGTTGTATGGAGGCAATCTAGCAATGAAAGGGCAAATAGGATCAAGCAAAGGGTCCTAGATGATGGTTGGTGGGATCGTGTTGAGTATCTCGTCAGTTTCACCAAGCCCATACTGAGCATGATCCGTTACACTGACTTGGATAGACCTTGTTTGGGCGAAGTATATGATGGTATTGACTCAATGATTGAGAAGATGAGATCCATCATCAATGCAAAAGAGGAAGATCCTGAAGAAAAATTCTTCAAAGAGCTACAGGAAATCATGGTTGATAGATGGAACAAAATGACCACTCCCTTGCATCTTCTAGCTTTTGCATTGAGTCCCAAATATTATAGCCCTGAGATACTTTCTACTTCATCAAGAGTTGCTTCATATAGGGATGGTGAAGTGGCCCAAGGGTACAAGGCAGCAATTCGTAGAATCTTCAGTGATCGTGACCAACATGATCGAGTGAGGGCTGAGTTTATGGCTTTTGCATGCTCTGGGAGTGTTGATCAGAATATGGATGCTCTTCAAGACAAGTGCAGGGTGGATGCTCATAGTTGGTGGTACTTCCATGGGCAAGAATACATGCACCTTCAACCTATTGCAATAAAAGTTTTATCCCAAGTAAGTTTTATAATTTATATTTGTAATTTTAATTTTAATTAATAATTTTGTTTAGTTAATTTTTGTAACTCTTAACTATTTATTAATTTAATTTGGTCTTAATAGGTTGCTAGTTCATCCTCTTCTGAGAGGAATTGGAGCACATACTCCTTCATCCACTCAATAAAATGCAATAGGCTACATTCAAAAAAGGTTGAGGACTTGGTGTATGTGCATTCAAACTTGCGCCTCCTTACACACAAGGATAGTTCTTACAAAGGAGACACAAGGAGGTGGGATATTGAGCCAGAGCAGCTTGACTTGGATGCTTCCACAAGTCACTTCGCTGCACTTGATATTGATGATGACTATCAGCCTGAAGCAGCTACTACTGAGCATGAGAGCGGTACTGTTAGTGCTAGTGGCAGTGCTTGTGCGAGTGCCACTAATGCTATTTGTGGTTCTACACAAAATTTAGCATCTAATGATGCTAATGATGCTGCTTTTTTTAATGACCCAGATGATTCAGATTGATCAATGATCAATAATTATTAATTATTAATGGCTGATTGTAAACTTTAATTTATAATTCTATATCATGACATTTGACTTTTGAGTATAAAGTGGTGGTGTATTTTTGCTATGTTATTTGACTATTAATATGGTGGTGTATTCTGAACTTAATTACTGCTGCAAATATGTATATATTTCTGATTTTTATATGTTTTTGTATTACCGAACCCAAAACGAACCCAAACCCAAAAAAAAAAATCCCGAACCGGCGAACCGGGTTCTCGAACCCGAACCCGAACCCAAAACCGAACCGGTAACTCAGATCTTGTGCCATTATCTTTGTAAAAATGGTACCTACGCTGATCTCAAGGTCGTACAAACTGAGTTTCAGAAGCTTGTTCGTGATATCTTGATAGAGATTCTATGGTGTCTATGTTGGATCACATTTCAATAATTTCAGTTAATTTCAAGAAAGCGGCTGAAGATATCAAAGAATGCATGCATACAGTAAAAGAGGGCGACAAAGAATTGAAGAGACAGATTATCGCTTTAGAGCGGAGTATCAAAGTGCTGAGGCGAAAATGGTTTCTTTGGTGGTGATGGTAGAGGATTGACATGGGTGATGCGCCGGTTGGAACTGCGATTAATTTGAGGTTAGTGCGAAACGGTCTTTCGACTTCGGTCTTGAAGTTTGCTAGCGACTTAACACATGCTTATCTCATCCTTGGAATTATCAACACGAGTTAGGAGTTAGGGTTTCAGTTAAGCGAAGGTAGTGTCGATTAACCCGCTTTAAGCAGGGCGTGCATGCTTGCACTTGGTCCATTTAGGTTATTTGTACCGGTTAGCGATGGTAGCTTTCGATTAACTTTGTATGATTTACTACTTCGTAGGTTTAATAATTAATCTTGCATGCATTGCGAGGCGTAGTTCACACAAGGTGATTTTAGGGTTCCTATGATGTATAAATAAGAGCTTTTGCTCATTTGTAAATAACTTTGGCTTGAGAGAGAAATATATGCTGCGCCTACCTTGCCCTCAATATTGCTCTTTTGGTATTTGTTCATGTGTCTTCGCTATTCGATTAATTGTTATGCCACATAGGGTTTCATGCAATTGTAATGGTGAATTCTTTCTGTTTTGTGCATATTTACCATTGAGGTCAATTGTTATGCCACATAGGGTTTCAAGAGATTGAGATGATAAATCTGTTTTATGTATATTTACCATTGTGATCAATCGTTATGCCACATAGGGTTTCGAGAAATTACGGTGATAAATCTGTTTTGTGAATCTTTATCATTATAATCAAGGGTTATGCCACATAGGGTTTCATGAGATTGTGGTGATAAAGTTGTTTGTGAAGTCTTTACTATTTCGATCGAGTGTTATGCCACATAGGGTTTCATAAGATTGTCATGGTAAATTCTTAAATCTGTTTGTGCCCAATAAGCTAGTTTAGATTGAGATGATAGTTGCGCCACCTTGCCTTCAAGTAGAGAATCTAAACTCGTTTATCGTCAGTTAGTCAAACCCTGCTCCATTTCCTCATGCTCTATTTTCTTGAGGAAATTGGATAGATTTAAAGTAGATAGGTTAGTTGTAGTTAATGATCTGCGAAACCAGAAATCCTTAGCTACAACGTTCTTGGTTTTCTTAACCTTGTGCCTCTTCCAGCTGAGAACAAAAAGATAGGACTTAGATTACTTTTCTTTTTCATGCATTCCAGCACAACGAGGGAGCTTCCCCTCCTAATTTGAAGAGCACTCATTGCGTAGTGTACATAGCTGTCCGTACAAACCTGCACTCCAGAGGTGTTAGATTTTACGCCAACACGATACTTCCGTTGGAGGATTGCCACCTTGCCCATATATCCTTCACATGAAGGCCTCGAGGTTGAAAGACCCAAGGTTGGTGTCCGTCACATTCCCGAACTTTGACACAATCTTTGACTCCGGAATAAAAGATTTCTTTAAGCTCTTGATGATCGCCTACCTGGAGGCGTTTTCTTTGATAGCTTCATTATTTCCAGCCTTAGCTCCAGCTTTGCTTGTTCCACCAACATCAGCTTTTCGTCCTTCAGCCATCCTCAGCAACTCCAAATCTTGAGAAATTCAAACTTCTTGAGAAAAAGCGAACTCAACACCCAGCAACTTCGGAAGATTTTTAAATCTCAGCAACCTTGAGTTTCAGCAACTCAGAAAATCAATCTCCAACAACTCCAAGCAATTTCGACTTCAGAGAAATAAATCAACTTCTTCAGCAACTCTCACTTTCAGCTCTCAAAGAAATTAAATCAGCCTCACAACGAAAACCTCAGAATAATTCTTAACAATCTCGTTCAACTCTCCAGCACAAATCTCAGCTTCGAATCTTGTGAAATGAAAATGAAAATCCTCGAAGTTTTATAACCAAAAGCTGGTGCTTATTTTAGCAGATGCCATTAATTCTCTTCATCATGACTTAGACATTTTCTAAATTTAAAAGAGAATATTCCAGTCGTCTTACAGTCGTCATACAGTCGTCATAGCAATTTGCTATTTTGGGAGATTCTTTCCTCAATTTGAATTTAAAATTTCCCTCCCGACAGCCAGTTACTTCCAGCTAACTAAAGTAATTTCGAGAAAAATCACTTTACTTTGGTTTAAAATAATCTCACTGTTTTAAAATGGCATATTTAAAATATAAAATTTAATTTAAATGCCATTTAATTTATTTCACCAGCGTCCGTGAAGAATCGATGTCAGCACTTTAAAATGGCTAGGCACAATTTATTTTCCGTCCATAATTAATCCAAAATAAATTCCCCACGATTAAAATCGTCCGAATTTTAAAATTTATGGGTCCAAATTAAAGGGGGAATTTTTTAAATTTGACTTAGGAAAATAATAAAAATAATTAAATTAATTTATTTCTCTGACTAGA
>VDFB02034640.1:0-31794 GCA_007258455.2 Sequoia sempervirens
GAAGTGATGAAAATAAAAGACCAAAGACACAAAACACAAATATTGAAAAAAAAAGAATTGGCTTAAGGAATTGGAGTCAAGGATCATATAAACATTGCAACTTGCATGACCAAGATGACTTGAGGAAATTTAAAAGTATTTATAGTCATTCAAGTGCAATGATGGTTAGAAACCTTCAAAGTAAAAGTCCTAAACACACACTTGAGAGTGAGAGAAGGAAGAAACAAGCATGTACCTTGTTTCTTTCTATGATAATTTTCCAAGTTTTGGTCACGCCTCTTTTGTTCTTCTTCTTTTGACAATTTTCATTGAGATGCATTTTTTCTTTTTCTTTGTTGTCCCATTTTCTTCTTCAACTTAAAGATGACTCTAAACAAGTCCTCTACCAACTTAGTTAAATTATCCTCCAAATTTTTCCTTGATTGATAAAAATGAAAAGTTGTCGAGCTCCAATATTTGCGTCCTTGATAAATGTGCAAAACTTCTCCAATCTGCACTCCAAGTGAATCAAAATTATTCTAGTGTACATGGAATAACTAGATCTAGTTTAAATGAATCAAGTAGTAAACAAACAAGTTATTTCATTGTGGAGTTTGTTGTTATTTAATTCATAGGTATGTGTGCAACATATCTAGTAATTTTAGAATTTTGTTAAAGTGTCAAAAATGTATATTAGAGGTATAATTTGAATTGAATTTTCTTAATTATATTTGAATTGAATTTCAAGTTACTTATAAAAAATGTATAATAAAGGTATAATTTGAATTGAATTTTCTTAATTATATTTGAATTGAATTTCAAGTTACTTGTCAAAAATGTATAATAGAGGTATAATTTGAATTGAATTTACTTAATTATATTTGAATTGAATTTCAAGTTACTTGTCAAAAGATTATATAGTGTTCTCAACTCCTCAATGGTTCATGTTTCTTAAGTCTTTTTTAAAAAATATTTATTGTGATCAACATAAATGAACTTAATTATAAAGTGGCATTGATTTCCCTAAAATTCTACTAGAGATCAAATGTATATTGAATATAAGGAAATATAAGTTGTAAGAGCTCATAAAATAAGAAAACATGTATGTATATTGAATATTTAAATCAAATGCATACATATATTATGTGTAAACATGTTTAAACCATAAGCAAACACATGTACATACATGTAAAGGGATTCAATACATATAAACATAACAAATATTATAAGCAAAGAGGAAAATGTATGTATATATCATATAAGCAAAATGTAAATTAAAGATCATCAAATGTCGAATACTAAAGATCAACAAATAAGCAAATGTATATGTATATCATATATAAGCAAATGTAAGTTAGAATCATCAAATATCAAATACTATTAAAGATCATCATATAATCAAATACATGTGGTAAAGATCATAAATCTAGAATGCATGGCCTAATATGAATGTCTACTCCTACACGAATGGCCATCTAAATGAGAACGGTCCTGCTCTAATGGATGTGTTGAGCCTTGCAAATAAAATTGTGTACAAGATGTGTTAAATACATATAATTTATATTAAATAAATTTTATGAAAGTTATTTTTAAATGAACATGTACTTTTAAATATCAGTCTAGATCGATGCATACATAAATATATTGTATGTACATATACACGTGTGATTATATAAAAATGTAAAACTCACATGTCCACTGATAGCAGATTCATCCATAGAGTCACATCGATCATGCACACGATCTGGACCAAGGCTAGGAGTGATATGAGGTATGTCCACCTATAACAATATATATACACATATATATCAACTTACATGAATATCTAGTTAAAAATAAATAAAAAAGAATGAAAAAAGAATTGAAACATGCACATGCACACATACATGCACATCATCTGATATTGGATGACCTAAGTCCTCTGAAATAGTCACCTCCACCATATGCACCAAATGATCAAGCGATGAATCAACATCTGCATCCATCTGATCTATCCCATGTCATGCCATAAATAATGAATGTAGAGGACTATGAAGGTGAGATGGCATCAGTGATGATGAACTAGAACCAATCAACATATCAGTAAAACCCATAGTCTGTGCGGTTGTCGTATGAACTGTAGGTGGATCCTGATGTGCACTAGTGCTCAGCTGAGAGTGATGGGATCCTGGAACTAAATGACCTCCTGCATCTCAAATGCTCTCTAACATGCTCTATACTGATCCCATTGTCTGATGCAATGTGGGCATATGCCTCCAATAGGTCCTCAACCAAACAATGCAAAGTCATGCATGACATATCTCCTATAAGTGCATTAAGCTGTGTAGGAGTAGGGATGCCAGCCACTGTAAAAGGATTCATGGTGTTCCACTGTGCTGAAAAATGGTGTGGATCAGGAATGTCTGGATATCAAATACTGACCTACATGATCATCATATATCCTAGTGGTGGCAGCTGTAATGTCACCTATAATGTCAATTGCTTCCTTTTGGGAAGCAACGACAACCTCATCTGCTATGGGGGCTAGAGCTAAGGTGAGAGTAGGAGACCTATCACCAACCAATACCCTAAACACTGGGGGTGTCTATCTGCTCAATGATAGGTGGGCCTATCAACAATCCTACGACACCCCTAACTAGCATATGGTGGAATGTCTAGGTAGTTAACTTTGAGGCCCAAATGGACCTCAGCATATAACTGCTGAACAAAATACAATGGAATCTAGTTGTTGTTTGGGTATAGACCATGTGTTGTGAGAAATCGTGGGTAGATCAATGAGGCCATAGCATGATCGACACATCTAGTGACCTGGTATCCCCTAACCTTATGCACAATTTGATAAAATGGAAAACAAGTGGCTTTTATCATTTCTTTGGTGACACTATCTTGTATTTGTTTAAGGGAAACGTGACAATGTACTTCTTCCCGCATGCAGGAAAGAATAGTAGTCACTCTATATGGGGAATATGCACTAGTCCTCTCAAGTTCATCTTTTAGTTTTTCTAGACTATGCAATATTAACATGCATGGTTCACTATATATCCCCAGGTTTGTACCCTATGCTAATGAATCTCTCAATTTTTTTTATCTCATTACTAGTATTTGCAAACAAAGAATCTGGCATAGGTGGAACATGATCTGCATTTTCCATGTTATATATATATAGTACACCTAAAAAAGCAATGAGACTTTGGTAAATAATATATCTAGATAAAGATAATACAAATCTAAAATATAACTTGTAATAATTCATCTACTCATCAATAATATTTTCATACTATTAACAATTTAAAAAGAATTGGAAGACAACTATAATCTATAACAAAGCATCCTTAAATGGTTCAAATTTTAAATGAAATGATGAAAGAAGAATACAGAATACAGATTAAAAGTGAAGTGTTGAAATGGTGGGATAAAAATATTTAATCTAATAGTTGTTAACATAAATGAACTTCAATTATTTGTGAGAACAGCAAAAATTATAGATTGGAAGAAAAAATAGAAATATCTCATATTAAAGAATCAAATCTAATAAAGTTTGACTTCATTGCATTACTTGTTATAAATATCTCTTCGTCAACCATACATGTATATATGTTAAAATATATATAATTGTTAACCTTCCATAATTTTTCACTATATCTTGACGTGGATCTCCTTCAACTAGATCAATTAAAAATTATTTGTAATGTTGGAGGAAAATAGATTTAATATCATTAGAGTTTAGTTAGTTTTAATCAATGTTGTATGATTTATTAAACATTTTTTTAATATTTAAATGTAGGTGTTTTGGGGAGTAGTAGTGATAGATCTAGCTCATTGAGAAAGGATATAGGTAGAGAGGAGGAGTGACCTTGACAAGGATTGATACATGGATCACCTCAAGGTGGTAGATATGAGTGGAACATATCCATAGAGAAGGATAGGATAAGAGGATAGATATAGGAGACAAATACCTTAGGGGCACCTTTTTAGTTGTGTGTATGCTCTACAGAGTGGATTTACTCATGAGTGCTTTGATGTATTTGAAGACACATTTGTTCATGAGAACATAGATAATATGATATGGGAACTATTAGTTGTGTTGATGATGGGTGTGATATTTTATGTGTATGTTGATGATGTGCATGATATATAGTTATATTTCTTGTATTTGGATGCTCATAGGTATGGATCATTTCTTGTAGTTGTGTTGATGATGGGTGTGATATTTTATGTGTATGTTGATGATGTGCATGATATATAGTTGTATTTCTTGTATTTCTTGTATTGGGAACTAAATCAGAGAGAAATAGACCAACCACTCAACTCATTAGAAAATAAGCTCATGAATCTCAAACATTATTCCAATATTAAAAACATTAAAAATAATGAAATTCTCTTTTCTTAACGCAAGGATCAATTTTTTCTATAGAAAAATGTGATCAACATAGATTAAATAACAAATAAAGCATAAATCAAATACTTTAATAGTATAAAATATAAAATGTAACCGAGCATTTGTGGGTTTGCATCCCACCAAGCATGTCAATTTGTAAGCATTGAATTTAAATAAATGAGACATTGAGGAAAATAAATGTAGACTTCAAATTGAATTAAAAAATCACCTCTAATAGAGTGAAAAGATGAATTACACAAAAAATGAACTAAAATTATAATGAAATACATATTGACAAATGGATATATCTTGCAAATGATAAAACATTTATTGCCCAACTAGATAAAATATACTTGCTCAAAATTGAGACGATAAAATGATGGATTTGATCTCAATTTATAGATTCTTTATATGATGGATAAATTGCTAGGATTTGATCATGTATCATGAGTTTAACCCAATTAAAATGTGGCTATTATTATTACCTAATTAACTAATTTATTTATTTAATGAAATTTCTTAATTATTTTGATCAATGAATTGATTGAATTATTTTCAATTTTGATCTAATTTGATTAAATATGTTAAATAATTTGATTGATATATAAACTAATTTATCATAATTTTCATTGAATTATCTAGGAATAATAGATTAAATACTTGGATTTATTTTAATTTATTTCAATATTTGTGAGAGAATGATTCATTTAAATATTTGGTTAATTTATTCTACTCGAGTAACAATGGAGGCCGATTTGATCAATAGGAGAGCATTCATCCCATCCCAAAAAGGGAGTACATTTAGAGTTTGGGACTTTTTTTCAAAATGCTGAAGAAAATTTTCAAGATTGATTGCTAGCGTGTGGAGTTAGTAATTTGGGTGACCGTAGGTGACCAAATTCTATATGAAACTCTCTAGTTAATGTCTCTCTCTTAGGTAGTGTCTTTATTTTTGTTTAATGCTATGGATCTTCTTCAAAATTATGGTTTAGTTGCTTAGTTTGTAGTGGATTATGTTTTATAAGTTCTTTTTGGACCATTCCCTAAACAATGCCATTCAGGATGATGACTTACATAATGAAAAATATTTTGTTGGGTGTTTGCTTAGACACAAAGTTTTAAAGGAAAACTCTAGTTTCCTTTGTGTTTGAATTTCTTTGAAATGAACCTTGCAAGAATGGGATGAATCTTTAGTGGAAAATACAATCAATGGACATAAAATAGAATTGGGCGCTCTATTGTATGGAGAAACAATGGAGGCACATAAGGAAATGTTGTTTCTCCTCACTCATGTCCCTCACCCTCTGCTAGTTTTTGCTATATATATGTAATATATGGGCACTCAAAAAATATGTAATATATGTCTTCTTTTTAGGTTTTTTTTTCATTTATGGTAGGTTTTCTTAATCAATTTTGTCTATATATGATTGCTACAATCCTATTTGATGGGTCTCTTGGTTTTGTCCCTACACCTTCATGATTTGTGGGTTGACACACCCTTCTCTATTTTGTACTTTATTATGGAAATTTTTACAATAAATATTTTAATTAGTTTAGGTCTTGATCGTTTTAGGTCTGAAAAGAAAAATTAATTTGATTTTGATAAAGTGTAGGAATTAAGGTATCATGAATTTTGTTAATAAGTGGATGTTAGGTGTTCGGGTGGGGACCATGGTATGGATATGAGTGTATGTGAGATTTAGTGTCTACAAAATCCAAAGGTAAATCAAAATATTATAAACATCAAACTTTTTTTGGAAGGATAATATAAAACCAAATCTAAACACAATATAAACATTGTAATCACAACCATACGTAATATATATATGAGATTGCATACAACCATGTGTAAAATTTACAACCATGTAAAATTTATTCATATGTTGTTTATTAAGAAAAAATGTCATAAATTATATTTCTAGAAATAAAAAGGACTACAAATATGGAGGGAAAAAATTAAATAATCTCAACATAGCAAGGATTTTACAAAGTGATAGATAATTTTCTCAAAAGAAAAAGGATGTGTTGTGCACAAGACAACAAACCACTTTTTCATGTTTTTTGATGTCTAAATATTTACTTTCCATACATGTTTGTGAATACCACATAAATTGAGATGCACGATTATTTTAAAATCTTCACATGCATCTTAAAGTGGAAAAAAATGTAATGATAAAATTTGCATATCCATATTATTCCTATTGTATTTTTTGCCTCATTTTGAATATATATATATATATATGGTGCAATATTGTGCAAAGTGGTAATAATTCCCCTAGAGTTTATGACCTATTATATAGACATAAATCAAACACTTGAACTCCATTTTTTCCTTACACACATCTTATCAAAGCATTTTTTTGACACATATCCACACATCCACTTTTCCTAATGAATCTTATGTGTATGTCTAATGGTGGCATGTGGAAGGATAAATATGGCTATTGAAAACTTTACCATTATCTTGACAACTAATTATGGCTATATGATTATCTTATTGTAATGAACCTAAGTTCATTCATAGATATTAGTGAAGTTGAATTAGGAAGCATGGATTGTGCTTTATTATACACATTTTACGTTTAAAAATATGGGTCTAATTTTTGCGATATTGAAAGTCAGTTAAATTTCTTCAATAGTATATCCAAGGTATAGGGATATATTAGTGGTAAGAGTAGTGTAGGATAAAAAGGAGAATGTATAAAGAGGGGAAGGTCTAGAAAGGTAATGACATGGTAATGGAAGGAGAAGTTACACTATAAGGTTAGATTTTCATAGGATAAGGAGGAATGGTATGAAGAACATATCTATATAGGATAGTGCTAGTAGTAACAATGGTGTGAACATATATAAAAGGATGGGAGATAAGAAAAATACTAGTGGAGAGAAAGGCGGTAGGACATGGGTGGTGGATCCCATGGAAGTGGTAACTATAGTATGATAGGAGGAATCATTATAAGAGGATGAAGGGTAGATGGATGCATAGAGGGTACAACATTATTAAAATCCATTAGAGTGGTAATATTATGAATAGTATTAATTCCCTAAGGATAGCCACCTAATACATTATATAAATTACTAGCCAACGAGTGAGGATATTTAGGGTGGAGAGGTGCATCAATACGTAATTATCAATTTAGGAAAATATCTTGTTTACCAACATATGTATCTAAATCATAGTCTCAAGTGATCATTATTTTTCATCTTCTTTAATGTGGCTCTTTATATGGTTGTCATTAGCTATTATATGAAAAAATGATTCAATCGTCATTTTATTTGCTAGTCATATTAGAGTTAAGATGAAAACTCCATAAAACAAGATTTTAAAGGATATTAATTTAACTAGATAAAAGATCAAGGAAAACACTCTCAAACATGCAATATACCCCAATTGCTTAGACAATGCATATTTCCTAATAATGTGTGCAACTAAAACTAATAACATGTAATGAATGGATGTAGGTGATAATAATTAAATAATCCTAATTGAACTAGGGTTGTCCTTTTTATATATTTAAAAAGTTGTAAGAGCATTGTATGAAATTGTAAGATGGGAATTACTTATGAAATGTTATATGACACATAAGAGAATAAAAAATGGGGGTTACACTAGAATATTGATTAGAATTATGAAAATCATCAAGATCATCTTAAATAATGGGTTTGAATATGTCAAAAATGGAGTGTCGGTTATGAGGAGGAGGATTTGAATTTTTTTGACAAGATGTAAAGCATTTGCTAAATACATCCTATAAACCAAGTCAAGGAATATGATGTTGAAATTTGTGCCAAATTTGGTGCCATTTTTAGGTCATTATTTTGGCTCATGGCTTTGGTTAAACCACACTTTCTTTATGGTTTAAATTTTTTCTATTTATGAGTGCTTGAGATGGAGAAAGCATAATGATTTTGTAGGTATCATCATGCTACTAGAAATTACTCCATATTCACATGTTTAAATGATACTACTATAAGGGTATGCACATGAATATTTTATTGTAAATGATATTATTATCAAATAATATAATTGGTTCATGTTTTTGGTTGTGAGATTTTTCTTCCAAGAGGATTTTCCCATGTACATAATTATGTTATAAATTTATAATTTATACATTTTTCTTGTAACTAAAATTAAATCTATTTATCCATAGCTTTGATTGTTGAAATGGGAAGGCATATTTCATTTACACAAGACAAAAATGTATGCAAAATGGGGAAGCAAAATACTGTATGTTGAAAATGCTTTAAAAACTTTCAAACAAATGCAATTTGAATGCAACAAATTTGAAAAAAAAATCATTTAGGGTTTCGAAATTAAACAAATAGATGCATTTTGAACTCTAAAAAAATTGAATTTTAAATACCTAGTGCTCGATATACAAACCAGAATGATGAACTTTGGAGAGACGAACTTAAATTTGCTTTCGTCGGAAATAAAAACCTATGTTTGGTCGTCGTCACGCTCTTAGTTCACCGCACGCACCAGGGAAAGTGACTGGTAAAATTAGAAAGTAAAAGTGACAGTTGAAAATGAAAGAATTTTTGGTTTTTTTCATATTTAAGGGGTTCGGTCAAACCCATGTTTGGCCGAACCTATTTAAATATGATTTTTTTATTTAGGTTTTCTTGGTTTGGTCGAACCAGGGGTTTGATCGAACATGTGTTCGGCCGAACCCCTTGTGAGGTTCGGTCGAACCAATGAGTTCAGCCGAACCCATTGAATATGGTGAAAAGAAAAAATGCGAAATTTCCTTCCTCTTATAAATTGTAAACCAATATTCTAAAGCCACCCCTGTGGCTTTTATTAGTGAGAAATTAAATGAAGCTAAAAAGAAGTGCACCACTTATGATAAATAATTCTATGTTATTCTACAAGCATTAAAATATTGGAGACATTATCTTCTACATAGGGAATTAATTTTCATGATTGATAATCAAGCCTTGAAGTACATTAGAATAGTGTAGGCTTATACATTTTTTGTGCAACATAAGAGTACCAAAACTAATTTAGTGATTGATTCCTTAAGTAGAAGGAAACATTTATTGGTTGTAATGATTTTTGGTATGGTTGGTTTGAATAAATGAAGGGTGAATATGCAAACGATTCATATTTTATTAGAGTTTATGCAATTCTAAGTAGTCAAGACAATATCGGTATGCATTCATTTGAAGACTTATTATTACATATATTTTTTATTTAAGGAGTCTCAACTTTGCATTCCCTTTGGAGAAATGAGAGAAAATTGTGAGAGAGATGTGCTCAAATGGGTTGGGTGGATATTTTGGAAGAGATAAGACTTTTTGATTAGTGGGTGGGAAATTATTTTGTTCTAATATGCGAAGAGACATGGAAAAGTTTGTTGCTTCGTATAGGTTGTGTCAAATACAAAAATGAGGACATCAAAATGCATGCCCTTGCTAGTGGTAAAGGAATCATGGAGTAATATTTCCATATATTTTTTCTTGGGGAAACCATGAACCCAAGGAGTTCATGATTTAGTTTGTAGTGGTCAACCAATTTTCTAAAATGACACATTTCAGACCTTGTAAGAAAATAAATGATGCACATTTTTTCTTTTGGGAAGTCATGAACTTGCATGGTAATCCAAAAACTATAACTCGTGACAAGGGCACCAAATTATTAAGACACTTTTGGAAGGTCTTGTGGGAAAAATTAAATAGAAGGTTGTAATACAATTTAGCATTTAACATCTCTAAATTGATGGTCACTCTGAGATAGTTAATATGAGCCTTGGTAATCTATTGAGGTGTTTAGTTGGTGATAGTCATTGATAATGGGATTTAGTAATATGTCAAGTTGAAGTTCCCTATAATCCTAACATAAATAGATCTACAAGCAAGTTTGATTTCATGTTGTATATCATACAAATCCTAAAGGAATTTTGGAATTATTTGATCTACTAATAAACCCACATAATCGACAAGAAGCTACAAATTCTGTAGATAATATTTGAGAGTTACATCTACAAGTTAGGCTCAATTTTTTCCCAAGTATACACCACTAACCACATGACCGGTCTAGGATTAGCATTTAGATTTCTAACTACCCCAATTATATAGATAGGTTTGAGGCAAAGCACACCAGTGGTTCTATAATCTAACAACCATATATATTATCTCTTTGCCCAAAAAATTCCCTTTGATTATGTTTTAATGGTTGTCCATACCCTATTCTAAAAATCTCATTTAAGCACAAGCTAAGAGGATGTTGGTAAAAGGTTATTGAATTTAGCATTACATGGGCCAGTTGCATTTTTTTGAAAGTTTCAGTGATTGGGGAGGTTCTTGGTACCTTGGGAACCTTCAAAAAATTTCTTAGTTCCATAAAAAATTCAAACAAAGAAATGAATGAATAATGTTGGAAACTTAAGGGAAATTGAGAAATTTGGCTGAATTTATTGAGGTTCCTGGAACTATGGAAACCTCTGAAAAGTTCTACTTAACTTAAAATGCTCAATAAGTGAAGTGTTATAATTTTAAAGCCTATTAGGAACTATTGAGACTTTAAATACCTTTTAGAAATGTTAGGAGCTTCAGGTCTATCAGGAATTTTTGCAACCATGTATGAGGGAAATGGTGGGACTTTGGGAGTCATTCAAAACATTTGATTGTAAAGAGGGAACCAAGAATGAGTGGGGGTTTTGTGGGTTCCCAAAACTCCATAGAGTTTCAAGACAAAGCTAAAGAGGAGGTTGCCTTAATGTCCTCATTAGTACTTTCCAACTCACTTGAAACAAGATCTGAAGAGGATGTTGACTCAATTTACTCATTAGTAATCTCCTAAGAGGTTAGTGTCATCGATCTAGCAAACATAGATGACAAAGTCAAGATATCCTCAAATGAATCAAACATACACTTCTCTAGAGTGAAGTGTTGTGACTGAATAGGAGGAGGATGAGAAACCAAAGAGTCATTATTGACCTCTAGAAGAGGGGTAGTGACAAACTTCGAGGAAGGAGGTGCCTTATTTGTCACAAGAACGGTACAATCCAAAGTAGAAAAATATGAAAAAAACAAAGAAGAATTTTTATGACCATCATTTGAAATGAGGGACTGTGCTCTAACTTGTGCTTGAGAGGAGGATGTGAAAACCTCACAAAAGAAGTGGGGGAAGAAAGAGAAGGAGAATTAGCCACATTAGACACCACCTTTGTGTGAGTCATGTCTACAGGCTCAAAAAAAGGAGGAAGATCAAGTCAAGAAGTGGTGCAGGAGCACCTAGGGGTCCAAGGGACCTAATATGTTTGGTGAGTTTTTGTTTCTTGGTTTTTGATGGTGGAATACGGTCCTAAGGACCATTTCAAATTTTTTTTAATAGGTCTTTTAGGTTTTGGTTGAATTTTTGGTTTTGGTGACCAACTCCTTTGTATAAACAAGGTCTCCATCCTCCTTTTGTAAGTCTAGTGCAGCTTGGAAAATTAAGAAAGAAAGATACCTTGTTGTATCTAGACACTTGAGGGGAGTCACCTTATTCTTTGAAAATGTTTTAAATTCCTTTGACACATTTTGAAGGCTCTTGGTGGTCGAGTTGGTAGGAGACTGCATAAATTTCCTTAACTAGGAAATTAGAGGTAAACACATGAATTAGTTGTTTTCTAACGTCCATCCTTTCAAAATGCAGTTAGTAGACATTGGAGGAAGGTTGGGAGACTTTAAATATGCCTCTTTTTTTTGGGGAAAGGTTGTTGATGGAGAAAATAAGGCACTCAATAAAGAGTTTAATGTTTTTTCTTAATTTTCTGTGCAAAGTTTGTTGTTCCTGTGCTTGGTACGGCCTGTAGACTTAGTTTTATACTAAAATACCATAATGGTTGGAAAGAGGATTGAATAAGCTTCATTTTGGCATTGGAGTGGTGAATTTTCATTAATAAATAAGGCAGATATTCTCATTTCTCTATCGAGTGGTCTAAAAACCCTTAAAACTAGGGTTTTGGCTGAAAAATGCAAGTTTCTTCCATTCCCACATTGTTAAATTACTAAAAATTGGTGGGATGGAAGATATCAGAGTGTACTATCATGTATTATGACTTTTGAGAATGGAAAACTAGGTGTTGGAAGTTGTGCATGAGTTTTGGCTTGACATCTCTATGTGGCAAGCCTAGTAAGTAAGCAAAAGAGACTGAGTTTTTCTTGTAATTGAAGATCTTCTCTTAGAAGCACTTAGGGATGATGGGGACAGGTTTAAATATCCTGTAGGAGTTTTTTTTTTGGATTTTGGGGTGTAGGGGAGAGCCTAGGTAATCAAGACCTAGTTGTAGGTTTGTGGAATAGGCCTCCTGGAGCAATGTTAGGATGGGCCATGGTGGATTTTGCATAGACAGTCAAGAAAAATGGTTTTGAGGCTTTGTAGGAGTCCATTTTGGGAGTCCAAATTTAGTGGTTTGGTGTCATAACAGTCCTCCATGTGGAATTTAAATTGAATGTCCTCCTGGGTGGAGTTAAAAACCTTAAATGTAAAAGAGGCCTAAGACATTGGAATGAAAAGTAAAGGATGGTCCCTAGGTGCAAGGTGGGTTGTTGAACCTTGATTTGGTATGTGTTGACATGTTTCAAGTGTTCCCAAATTGCTTGGGTGGTATGATTTTATAACCCTAGGTGTGAGGGGTTTCTTGAAGGAATAGTGTAGTTTAGGACTCCTCATAAGAGTGTCTGAGTAAAGTATTGAGTGGAGTGACTTTTCTATTTGTGATTGTGAGTTTTCCTTCCCTTCCACTCTACATCATAGTGGTATCAGAGCATGATTGTAGGTAGTTTGTGAAGGTAAGACATCATGCCTCCAAAAGTTGGACCGGTGGTTTCAATAGAATTGAGGGCCTTGAGAGAAGAGATAGAGGCCTTGAAAGCAAGAGAAAGGAGAAGAGAAGTGGTAGTTGAGGAAGAGAGTTCCTCCAAAGAAGAGCTAGATGGTGAAGAAGATGAAGAGAAACCTTAGGGGGAAGAGATACCCCCTCATGAGAGAAGAATCCTCTGAAGTAAAGATTGATTTGCCAGTATATAGTGGAAAGATGGATGTGGATGAACTATTAGAGTGGGTGGAGGGTCTAAATAACTATTTTGAATACAAAGACATGGCAGAGAATAAGAAAGTAAATTTTTCCAAAACAAAGTTGAAGGGATCCACCTTGACATGGTGGAATTTCACCCAAGGAGAAAGGGTCAAGATGGGTAAATCCATGATTAACTCATGGGATAGGATGGTGCATAGGTTGAAGGCACAATTCCTTCCTACTGGTCATGAAGTGCAGGAGTATAGAAAGAGGCAGAATCTAAAACAAAAACACATGGATGTTTCATCCTACACTAAGCAATTCTACAAGTTGACTATGAGATGTAGTCATGAAGAAAGTGAGAAGGAAAAAGTGGCCAGGTATATCAATGGCCTAAGACTTAATATTCAAGATGAGATCAGTTTGGTTGTTCCCAAGAATATGGAAGATTGCTTACAAATTGCATATAGGGCTGAAGAGAAGATAAGAAGGAAACAAGAGCAGCAAAATAGAGGAAGAGGTAAAAATTTCAAAGGTAGGGGCAGAAATTAGTCTCAAAAACATCAAGAAGAATCTAGCCACAATGAATCAAGTGGAGACTCAAGCAATAGAGGGGGATTCAGGGGTAGGAGACCCAATAGCAGGGGTAGATTTAATGGAGGAAGAGGCTCAAATCAGTTTTCAGGGAGATGTTACAATTCTAACCAACCTAGACATCCAGCATTCAAATGTCCTGAAAAACAAGGCTCGAGCTCTCATGGTGGATAGAGGAGGAACCAACTAGTGCATGAGGATGAAGAAAGTGTGACTTCACCTGTAGTAAACCTTACATCAGAAGTTGGAGAGTCCTCAATGATTAGGAGAACATTACTCAAGGTACCAATCCTTGAAGAACCCCCACAAAGGAAAGCACTCTTTAGAATAAATTGCAAGGTACAAGGTAAAGTGTGTAGGATAGTAGTGGATTTAGGATCAACTGATAATCTTGCTTCAATTGAGTTGGTAGAAATATTGAATTTGAAAAGGATTTCTCACCCTAACCCATACAAAGTTTCATGGCTTAGTAAAGGACATCAGGTCTTGGTGGATGAGCAAGTATGGGTGGAATCTAACATTGGGCCATATAAAGACAAGGTTCTATGTGACATCATCCCTATGGATGTGTGCCACTTGCTGCTTGGTCGGCCTTGGCAATTTGATCGGAAGACCAAGCATGATGGGGAGAAGAACACATACTCCATTGTGAAGGATGGGAAGACTTACAACCTTTCACCTCTCCTAGAAGAAGACAAGGAAAAGCATGAAGGGCCTAGTGTTTTGATGGTGGGTGAGAAGTAGTTCATGAAGACCTTGAAGGAAGGAGGAGGAAGAGGATTCTTCCTGATTATGAAGCCAAAAAGTGAAGCAGATCTACCCACCAAGAAGAAGGAAGATGCACCAGAGGAAGTCCAAGAGTTGTTAGAAAGGTACAAGGACATAACGGTGAATAAATTACCTAGTTCCCTACCTCCCATTAGGAATATAAGCCACCATATTGATCTGATTCCAGGGGCTACATTGCCCAATAAGGCTGCATACAAAATGACACCTACTCAAAATGAGGATATTGCGAGACAAGTGCAAGAGAGGATGGATGAAGGGCTAGTGAGGAAGATTTTTAGTCCATGTGTTGTTCCTACTGTCCTAGCACCAAGGAAGGATGGGAATTGGAGGCTCGTACTGATTCAAGAGCCATTAATAGGATCACAATCAGATATAGGTTCCCAATGCCAAGAATGGAGGACCTCATGGATTGTCTATCAGGAGCATCTTACTTTTCCAAGATTGATTTAAAGAGTAGGTACCATCAGATAAGGATCAGAGAGGGGAGTGAATGGGAGACAACTTTTAAGACTAATGAAGGGCTCTATGAGTGGTTGGTGATGCCCTTTGGGTTATCAAATTCCCCTAGTACTTTTATGCACCTTATGAATGAGGTATTGAGACCTTTCATTGGAAAGTTTGTTGTGGTTTATTTAGATGATATTCTTGTTTTTAGTAGGTCCAAAGAAGAACATTTAAAGCACCTTAACATGGTATTAAGGAGGTTACAAGAGGAGAAGTTGCTAATCAACATGGAAAAGTGTGAGTTCATGAGGGAAGAACTAGTCTACCTTGGTTTTGTCAACTCCAAGGGAAGTTTGAAGATGGATCATTCAAAGGTGGATGCTATTCTTACTTGGCCAACACCAAAATCCATGGGAGATGTGAGGAGCTTCCATGGACTCGCAAGCTTCTATAGGAAGTTCATTAAGAACTTTAGCCAGATTTGTGCACCAATCTTGGACACCATCAAAGGAGGTAACAAAGGTAAGTTTTATTGGACCAATGAGGTTGATAAAGGATTTGAATATCTGAAAAAGAGAGTAGCACAGCAGCCCATACTTGTGCTCCTTGATTTTGATAAGGTTTTTACCATTGAGTGTGATGCTAGTAATCAAGCAGTAGGGGTTGTTTTGAGCCAAGAAGGTAGGTCGGTTGCATTTTTTAGTGAAAGGTTGAATGAAACAAAGAGAAAGTACTCCTCATATGATTTGGAACTATATGCTATGGTCCAAGCCCTCAAAAAGTGGAGGCACTATTTGTTACCTAAAGAATTTGTTGTTTATACTGACAATCATGCCTTGAGTTTTTTGAATGCACAGGACAAACTCAGTCATAGGCACATGAAGTGGGTAGAGTCTTTGCAAGCCTATACATTCACAATAAAGCATAAGAAGGGCCAAGAAAATAAGGTGGCAAATGCTCTCAATAGAAGGGAACTTGTAGTGCAAGAGATCCAACTCCAAAGCATGGGGTTGATGCTTTAAAAGATATGTATCAGGAAGACTCAAATTTCAAGGAGGTATACAATGTTTGTGAGCAGCATTTGAATAGTTTTCATGGTGAATACTCTGAATTTTTATTGCAGAATGGTTTGCTCTTCAAAGGAAGCCAATTGTGTGTGCCTAAATGCTCAATGAGGGAGACTATCATAAAGGAGAAACATAGTGGAAGTCTTGGAGGTCACTTTGGCCTTGACAAGACCTTGGAACAAGTTAGGATATTTTATTATTGGCCAAAGTTGTAGGTGGATGTGAGAAGGTATGTGGAAGGATGCATGATATGTCAGAGAGCAAAGGGAACTTCATCAAATGCAGGACTCTATCAGCCACTGCCCATTCCCAATAGGCCTTGGGAAAGTGTAAGTATGGACTTTGTATTGGGGTTGCCTAGGACCCAAAGAGGTTTTGATAGTGTTTTGTGGTGGTTGATAGATTTAGTGAGATGGCACATTTTCTTCCTTGCAAATGCACCAACAATGCATCTCATATAGCACATCTCTTCTTTAAGGAGGTTGTTAGGATACATGGACTGCCTTTAAGCATTGTTTCTGATAGGGATTCTAAATTCATTGGTCACTTTTGAAGGACCTTGTGGAAGAAACTTGGCACAAATCTGTCCTTTAGCTCTGCATACCATCCACAAACGGATGGAAAAACTGAAGTGGTGAATAGATCTTTGGGAAATCTCTTAATATGCCTCACCAAGGAGAATGGACAAGCTTGGGATCTGATTTTACCTCAGGCTGAATTTGCATACAATGACTCCATGAATAGGAGCATTGGTAGAATCCCTTTTGAAGTAGTCTATGGCATGCACCCTAGAGGGTTCTATGAACTAAGAGATCTACAAGGAGTTGATAGAAGAAGTGCTCAAGGAGAGGATTTTGTTGTTGCAATCAGGGACATTCATCAGCAAGTGAAGGAAACCCTTCAAAAGAATGTTGAGAAGTATAAAGAAAAGGAAGATTTAAAGAAGAGGAATGTCCAATTCAAGGTTGGAGACTTGGTGATGGCACACTTGAAGAAGGAGAGACTTCCAAAAGTAAATTATACCAAACTCATGATGAAGAAGATAGGACCTTGCAAGGTGGTCCACAAGTTTGGCCAAAATGCTTATGAAATAGAGCTACCTCCTGGGGTGGAAATCTCTCCTATCTTTAACATTTCTGATTTGTATCCTTTCAAAGCTCCTATGAATGTAGGTGATGAAGCAGGTACAACAGCAATGGATGATGAAGCTTGGGTGAAGGACCTACCCCCTAGCAAACCTATGACTCTTGAATGCATCTTAGACACCAAGGAGACAAAAAGGACTAGAAGGAAGGTCTACAAGGAATATTTGGTTAAGTGGCAAGGTCTACCTAATGAAGATGCCACTTGTATGTTTGAAACTGACACTAAACAACATGGGACTACTTTCAAAGACCTGATCTCAAAGAGGACTTGAGATCTTTTTCTTGCTTGGGAGAATGGTGTAGGAGCACCTAGGGGTCCAAGGGACCTAATATGCTTGGTGAGTTTTTTTCTTGGTTTTCGATGGTGGAATACGGTCCTAAGGACCATTTCAAATGTTTTTTAATAGGTCTTTTGGGTTTTGGTTGAATTTTTGGTCTTGGTGACCAACTCCTTTGTATAAACAAGGTCTCCATCCTCCTTTTGTAAGTCTAGTGCAGCTTGGAAAATTAAGAAAGAAAGATGCCTTGATGTATGTAGACACCTGAGGGGAGTCACCTTGTTCTTTGAAAAGGTTTTAAATTCCTTTGAAACATTTTGAAGGCTCTTGGTGGTCGAGTTGGTAGGAGATTGCATAAATTCCTTAACTAGGCAATTAGAGGTAAACACATGAATTAGTTTTTTTCCAACATCCATCCTTTCAAAATTTTGTTAGTGGACATTGGAGGAAGGTTGGGAGACTTTAAATATGCCTCTTTTGGTGCAGGAAAGGTTGTTGATGGAGAAAATAAGGCGTTCAATAAAGAGTTTGCTTTTTTTTCTTAATTTTCTATGCAAAGTTTGTTGTTCCCGTGCTTGGTACGGCCTGTAGACTTAGTTTTATACTACAATCCCATAATGGTTGGAAATAGGATTGAATAAGCTTAATTTTGGTGTTGGAGTGGTGAATTTTCATTAATAAATAAGGCAGATATCCTCACTTCTCTATTTGGTGATCTGAAAACCCTTAAAACTAGGGTTTTGGTTGAAAAATGCAAGTTTCTTCCATTCCCACATTGTTCAATTACTAAAACTTAGTGGGATGGAAGATATTAGAGTGTACTATCATGTATTCATGACTTTGGAGAATGGAAGGTTGGGTGTTGTAAGTTGTGCATGAGTTTTGGCTTAACATCTCTATGTGGCAAGCCTAGTAAGTAAGCAAAAGAGACCGAGTTTTTCTTGTAATTGAAGATCTGCTCTTAGAAGCACTTAGGAATGATGGGGATATGTGTAAATAGCCTATAGGAGTTTTTTTTTTATCTTTTTGGGTGTAGGGGAGAGCCTAGGTAATCAAGACCTAGTTGTAGGTCTGTGGAATAGGCCTCTTGGAGCAGCGGTATGATGGGCCATGGTGGATTTTGCATAGACAATCAAGAAAAATGGTTTTGATACTTTATAGAAGTCCATTTTGGGAGTCCAAATTCAGTGGTTTGGTGTCATAACAGTCCTCCATGTGGAATTTAAATTGACTGTCCTACCAGGTGGAGTTAAAAACCTTAAATGTAAAAGAGGCCGAAGACATTGGAATGAAAAGTAAAGGATGGTCCCTAGGTGCAAGGTGGGTTGTTGAACCTTGATTTGGTACATGTTGATATGTTTCAAGTGTTCCCAAATCCCTTGGGTGGTCTGAGTTTATAACCCTAAGTGTGAGGGGTTTCTTCCTTGAAGGAATAGTGGAGTTTAGGACTCCTCATAAGAGTGTTTGAGTAAAGCATTGAGTGGAGTGAGTTTTCCATTTGTGATTGTGATTTTTCCTTCCCTGCCACTTTGCATCAAGAGGTGATTAAGGAAGGATCTGAGGAAGGATCGATGAACACCTACACCTGCTTAGGGTGAGATTCATCAAGATCTATTGAGGAAGCTAGAAGCAAGACAGAGGTGATGGGAACAAAAGAAAGAATGGAAATAGGAGTGGAGACAAAATTAGAAGTGGAGATAGAAGCAAAAGCAGAGATAGAAGGTTCATCCATGGTCTTTCATGAGGCCTCACATTCCTAAGCCAATGCTCACGGGTGATTTTTATGCTCACGTGCAAGTTAGTTGCAACGACTATGAACACCAAGAAGAGCAGCTTGAGAAGACTTTGAGGGGTCCTATTCCACCAGAGTAGTCTCCACGATCATTACATATGGAAGAATGGACTTTGGAGGAGGGATAGGAGGAGAAGAAGAGATGGAGACAAGGTCTTGATCATGGGATCCTTTTATTTTTCTACTTTAGAAGTTGGTAGAGGAACAAAAAGAGGCCTCAAGGGCTGAGATGTTGGAACAATAGAAGACAATCCAACTCTAGATGCTTGCTTTCCCTTACCATAAAGGAGGGGTTGAGGAATTTTGGGAAAGACCGGGAGTTGGAAAACTTGAGGCTTAGACTTCAACAACATGTGTGCCTTTCCTTTTCATGTGCTAGGCATATTAGAAGGAACTTAGGACATTTTCAAGTGTTGCAAAGTTACATAAGAGGAAGAAGATCTATGCATGAGAGCCTTCTTGTCTTTAGGCTTTGAAGAGGAAGGTGCAAAGGAGAAGGCATGCTTCTATGCACACATGGAGGCCTCCATGGAAATTGCATGAGAAGAAGTCAGAAAAAAAAAACATTAAGGGTCATGACTCCCATCTTGTACCTGCAATAGGCCCTATAGAATAAATCTCCATGGGGAAACAAAGGTCCAATAGGGGCAAGCCAAAAATGATCTAGGGAGAAGCCCCCACGCAACACAAGTGGTTTATATCCAATATCCTGAATAGTATACACTATGTTGTCATGGGGAAACTTTAAACATTTTTGGACAATTGAAGCAACCACATTCATGGATACTAGCCATGGAATGCCTAGTCTTACCCTAAACAGTTCAGATTCAAGAATCACAACAAATGGGACATCAACATATTTGGATCCAAGGAGCAAAAAAGAGATGGACCAATGGGAGGCATGAAAAATCCATCATGAGTACGGATAGTGGTCTTTGACTCCTCATACTTTCCTTATGTATATTTTTGATAAAGAGAGTCTCCATCGTAATAACATTGACCCAACTAGTAGGTTCAACCATAACACCAATTATGATGTTACTGTTGACTTGAGCCAGAATGTAAAGTGGGGAAGGTTCCTTATTTGGATACAAGGCATGTGGTGTGAAGGTTATTTCAATAATATTTTCCACATAACTTGGAAGATAAATAGAAGTAAATGAGACCATGTTCATGTACTCAAAAGGGCTAGGATCAACAGATGAAGAAGCATGTGTTATTAGATTAGCAAAATGAGAAGGGAAAATCTTTGTATATATTTGTAGTTTGTTGTTAGGCTTGGCTACAAATTTATTTGAGTTTGGTTTCCTACCATCAAGTCATATGTTACCTCTATCTATTTGGTCTTGGATGACATATTTAAGATGCACACAACATTTAGACCAAGGACCCAATAGTATTGACAAAACTTTTATGCATCATACCAGTTAGGATAAGGTTCAGATAGTAGTCTAATTTCTTGGAGAGAGATCAAAGCATATTTTAATAAATTTCAAAGAACATTAACATAGGACTTAGATAGTTTCGTGAAGATTCTATTTCATCCCACAAAGTTCTTTTTGGCAGGAATAAAAACTACGTTCACTACTACTTTATTTCTTTTAGGCTCCCTAGAAGTAGATATGACTAACTAATTATCAGGATGGAAGGATGAGGAGGAATCCCCATACTGGGTCACCGTCTATTGGTATTCTCTCAATGAAACACATAGATGGGAGAAGGAAAGGCATTTCATCAAAATAAATTTTTCTCTCAACATCGGCAACAAATTTCTAACAAACACATGCTAAACATAGATTTGAGAAAATATGGATTGATAACAAGCAATGAAGTCAGTCACTTTCTCATAAGTCCCTAGCTTACAATGGACGCAATTAGTAAAAGTGATATTTTGGCCTAATGTTCTATTGGAACTGTTGTAAGAACTAACTAATTAAATGATTGAAGGAGAAGATGGAGTTTTCAAAATGTTAGAAAAAACCACTCCAATGCAACATCCTTGAGGGATCGTGGGAATAGATTTGCTAACAAAGCATCTTGATAGAGGAAATTAATACACATTGTAGTAAAGGATGAGACATGGGTATGTGGGTCGCCTCTACCATTGTACTTATCAAACTTCAAGATTTATATCCCTTGGGGAATGGGGACATTTAGAATGGTGAGTGCTAAAGTACTATGGTGATAATATGGTTGTACTGTGGGATAGGTTGAGTTGGTTGGGTTAGCCAATTTTGATTGCATCCATCCCATGCTTTTTAATAGAGCATTTAGGACAAGATTAGTTGATAGAGCCTAACTAGTTGAGATGGTGGAGGCTCAAGTTTTGGATATAAGGATCTCATATCCCAAAGGGATGATATTCACTCTAACTCTAGGAACATTTGAGGGCATGATATTGGTATTATCAATAGTAGTGAAAGAAGGTACATAAGGACTAGTGTCTACCATATGCATGAACACTCCCAGTATCAAAACATACAACTGTGTACCTATGATTTTCAATTGGACATCCTGAGGCTAGCCTAGGATTGAAGTGTATGAGGGGACATTGGCCTCTACCAAGTTAGCTATCCCTTGAAGTAGCTCAAGACCTTTGTGGTCTAAGATAATTAGATCCCTCAGACCACAAATGATAGGAGCAACTCTATTGTATGTATAATCTTTTCTTAGAAAATATTCAAATTATTTTAACCTCTCATCCAAAGATTGGTCCTGCTCAAAGGGGACCCTAAGAGTAGACTCATGATCTATGGGATAATAAGAGCCAAAAGGAGTGCTTGGTGGAGAATTTCCTCAAGCTTATGTTGATGGATAAATGGAATCAAAAGGGGGAGAATACCTAGGTGATAGTCTTCTAGTGAACTAGTCAAACTCAGGACCTTGGAGGGTGGGAGTGAACTATCTTCTTGAACCCATATCTAGATGTCAAAAAATTCTTCTAACTACATGCCCAAATGTTGTAGATTGGGTTTTGAAACTCATAAAAGTGTCACAACACTTGATCTAATGGATGTCCAAACAAGAGAGAAGACTTTTTGATCTCAAGGGAGCAAAAATTCCTCAACTAACTCAAGGAACAAAGGTCAGGTGACAAGATGGAAAGACAAGGGATTTTTGCTTATATTTTATGTTTTATGTGGAATTAAAAGATGAGATTTTTAGGTGTTGAAAGAGTAGGGTTTAGAGGTCTCATGAGAAAACTGACTTGGGCTCTCAGCCAACAACAACATAGTGCACGAACATCCCCATGGCATGTTGTAGTCTCATATGGACCAAAAACATAGTTTACTAATAGAGATAGCGAAGAGCCTACTAACTATTCAACAACTAAAAACTCTAAAACATGTTTAAATAATAGAATAATAAAGATAAATGAAATAACAATAACAAGGATAAACTACATGATAGTTAAAGGAATGAAAAAAATAAAAAGGAAGAAAGGAGACTCACAAGATATCCACAGTGAATCCTCCTACAACATTCCAACTTCAATACTTGCACACATGAAAATGGGAAAATGGTTGGGGTTTTTTTAGGGGCTTTCCTCAATCAAACCCCCATGTAGATGTTCCCACCTCCACGAACAGCCAAATAGATAGATAGAAAAGATAATAGACAAGAAAATAGATAGACAAGATAAAGATAATAGACAATTTAAAATAACAATATGCTACCCAACGTGAAGATGATAATGAAATAAGAAAAAAATGTATTTATCATCCATTTAGCAATATAGTGATGTCGAAAGGAAGAGCATGCCACACCCAATACATGCCTAGAAAGCCAAGATGAAAGAGAATGATAGAAAATGGTGTAGAATGTGAAAATGAGCAAGAAAGAGGAAGACTAAGTGAAAGAATGAATGAGATTGATGAATGAGAGAACTGAAGGTTTTAAAGGAGAGAAGGTATGCAAAGAGACATTTTTTATGTGTATACAAGCTACAGAGGTGTTACACTTCACAGGTAGGTAGGAAGTGTAACGTCCCAACGACTACGTAGGCAATAATCTTTTTGGGAAGTTCGCGCGGTGCACAAATGTTTGTGCATCACATGGTTGTCCACAATAAAAGTTCACTTTAACAACAAAAAATGAAAGGGCTAATGACAAAATTAAGGTTAGGTAAATGGGACACTGCATTATCAAATTTAATTAGGATAAGGGGGAGGTTATAGAATACAAAATTGCATAGGGTGCAATTTTCGGCATTACACTTAGTACATCACAGATGACAAATTTGGCCACAAAAATGAAAGTACATATTTTTTGATAAAATGAGATAAATTTGATCATACTACTACAAAGTGCACAAAAAATATTTAATTTTTAAAAAATTACATCAAAAAATGTTATCGCATGAGCCCAAATGAAGCCTTGGAAGTTCCCAAAACAAGAACTACTTGGCAACACCTTGAGAATCTACAATTTCTAGAGATAACTAAACACCAAAATCAAAATTCATCTAAATCATTGTGAAACTCATTTTTTCCCCAAATCAAAAAAATATCACAAAAAGGAGGTCAAACATGATTGAGATAGCCTTTTGAAGATCGCTTTCCAAAACAAAAACTCTATTAGAGAGGGGGGCTAGATTAGGGATTCGACCTATTGATGTCAATAGCATTCCAAGAACTAAATCTTGCTAAAATGTTCTCTAGTTCACTGGTATATGCCAAAATTGCTATCAAGTTTTAGAAAACCTCTCGAATTGTACAAAAAGTTATATTTTGAACACAAAAACTATCTCCAGTACCAATCAAGTGGTTTACTAGACAAAGTGATATATTTTGTAGCAATTTTTTAAGTAGTCAAGTAGTTGACGTTGTCAATATTTCCATGCAATTGTTGTGGTAGGCCCATAACTAGTATTAGTGAGAATCCATGTGGAATCTCCAAGGGCCTGGAAAGTACTCTTGTACTCTTCAATGGGAAGCTACCTACACAGGTTTACTACCTGTGAATTTTAAAAAATAATTATTATTTATTTTTTAAATATTAGATTTAAAAAAATTAATGTTGACCATACCTACACTAATGCCTATTCTACACAAGAAATATTTTGTGACCATATGATCCATATGGTGGAGGGAAAAAAGAAACTTGTGAAGTTCTAGGGAAAAAATGTCTAATTTTGATGAATTGATAATCACTCCTTAGGTTCTTAGGCCTTTTAGACATAATGGTAAGGTCAAGTTTGACTCAAAATGCTTAAAAAATGCAACTACCTTATAAATCTAGCAACGACCTCCCAACTTCAAACCCTTGTAGATCTAGCCTCTAATGTCTAATTTAGACAAATCAAAAGGCTATAATAACTTTCTTGTGCACCCTAAAATCAATAATGAAGTCATATTTGCACTAGCATGCTTCAAAATGAACTTACAATACAAAACCACAAAGAATAACCCCCCAAACACTGGTATTTTTATTGTTTTACTAATTCTCCAAGTCATCATTTGATGCAAGATAATATCATACTCAACTCATCAATATCCACCAAGATTTGTAACCTATATCTCCCAAAAAATCAAAGATACTCAACAAGCTTTGATTCCATGTAAAAAAATTTCTATGGAGATAGCCACCCAAGATCTAGAGGCCTAATAGAAAGCATAATGTACTCAAAAGATCAATATGAAGAATAATTTGTATTCCTATCAAAGAATGTAAATAAAATAATATGATGGATTGATTAAGATTACAATGAGAATCCCTTAGTTATACAAGCTGAGGTGAGACATAAGATTATGACAAGTGTCTTAATCTTATGAAATGAGACATAAATTGATAAGTATCATATGTGTACCCTACGTAAATTTAACTAAAAAATATGAATAGGACCTAGGAGGTGAATCGGATAGGTAATAACCATGTTCACACCAACATTAATCATCTCACAATTCTTTATAAGTTACACATTATTGTGAAGGGTCATAAAAAGTAATTATTTTGTAAATTTTAAATAATTAATATAAATTTAGTTTATTAATAAAATTAAAAGCATCAAAGTTAATTAAATATCCAATATTATATAGTATAGATTAATTGATATAATGAAATCATATTCATATACTTTATATTGTACTATAGTATTAGCTAGATATAGTTTAATTATAAAATATTTTAAGACAATAAATTCATATCTATTGATGTGATTTTTATATATTTAAATATGTATTAGGACAATTCTAATAAGTCAAATAATTTTTTAAAGAAATGTATAAAAACATTTGAAGGAGATTAAAGCTATGAAATAGCTCTTAAGTAAATAAAATAAAACAACTCTTTAGTACTCTTTAGTAAATGAAAATAATGAAGAGAACTCTTCAAAAATATGTAAATAAAGTAATTTAATAACTTTTAAGTAAATAAACTGACTCAAGATTAGCATCTCTCCTTTTTACATAGATGTATTCAAGATATATACTAATTTATGTAGAGGAAAAGAAAATAGGTTATAGAAAACTAATAATTTTAAAACTTTAACTTAAAAATCAAGTCGAAAAGCCACTACATTAGCCTATATGCATTATATCATATCTATATATAGATGATACCTACATATATATAAATCTAAATTTAAATATACCTTCCAATCATTATATGAACTCTTTAAAGTAACCTAAAAAAATTAAGTTTCATTGTTAACAACTCAAAATTCTAAATGGAATAATTTAGTTTTTGTAAAAATAGTTTTTAAAGTCTTACAGATTAATTATTTTTGTAAAATATTATTTGTGAAAATATCAGTCAACATTATGTTGGCTCTGATATCATGTTGAATTAAACAAAGCAAACAAAACAATGTGATTAATTTTATTTAGAATCATTAATTACATTATTATATGTAAATTAATAAACTAAACTTGGAGAAACTCACTTCTCGTCACTTTCGC
The DNA here is from genome assembly GCA_007258455.2 of Sequoia sempervirens. NCBI lineage: Eukaryota > Viridiplantae > Streptophyta > Pinopsida > Cupressales > Cupressaceae > Sequoia > Sequoia sempervirens. The sequence continues at coordinate 26,374 of VDFB02034640.1, forward strand.
ATGGCAATAAAACCTTTTGTGCACTATATTCTCCCTAACAATATATATACTTATCAATGAGATAAGCTTCTTAAATATAAGAGGGATGGAAAAATACCTAAGAGGGTAGGGTAGTTGTCACACCTATTCAAAACCATCTATAAATAATAAATAATCAAATATTATGTTTCTTATATTATTAATTATTAAATAGTGTATGTGTTATAAAGCATATAATAAACATAAAGTTTTATAGTACGTATATTTTTTTCATAGTCTATCAAGAATAGTACTAGCACTTGCACTGAAGGGGGTGCAAGGGTTACGCCGATAGAAAAATATAGAGAAGGAAGAAGGGGAGTGACGTGCAGTTTAGCACTTGTATAATATTGTTTGTATATTTTTGCAAAGTGGATGTAGTACATATTTGGAGATACAACCAGACACCAGTACTAGAACAAACAAGGTTTTAATCTCACAACAAAAAATAGACATTACAAAAAGATAATGGGTGTATAACCATCTCTATCGCGGAACAAAGAAGTAAACATACAATATGTTCATTCCATCGAATTATATAGAAAATGTCAATAATATATAGAGAACACCTTTGGCATATTTTGCGTACTCCCAAATATATACAATTTTGTTTGAATTAGATACAAAAAATTTGTAATATATAGAGAACACCTCTAGCATGTTTTGCATACTCCTTTATTCTATGAAAAGAATATATGTATGTGTAAACTAATATGGCATAATCCTCTAAATAGATAAATACTAATTTATATTATGAGTTGATGGATATAGATCATGATGTTTTCTTGAAGCAAGATTTAAGTATTTGCCCCTAGTTTGTAGCAGTGTATGGAATGTAATGGGTGGATGCATGGATAAATGAATGGATGAATGGATATGTGAGGCATGCAAAGGATGACAAGGATTACAATTTGGAGTGTGGATGTTCATTTGGAGAATAGTTGATGGCTCAGATAATGATGGGTATGGTGAATGATAATTGTAAGGAAAGCTTAGGTGCGAAACAAACTCTCCTAACGTCAAAACCTCAGGGAAGAATACAGAGGTGAATTTAAATTTTGCAATTACAGTTCAATTAAGATACTCATCAAAGAAATAACAGAAATAGAGAAATGAACATACATAATTGGACACCAGATTTACGTGGGAAAACCCTTATGGGAGAAAAACCCACCACACCAAGAAAAGCCTCTTTGTATTACAGTAAACAAAATACATACAGAGTACAGACTTCACTTTTTGATGTCAATTTACAGCAGCAACATTTCCTTGATCAACCTTGTACAGGAAATTCCAGTTACAATACTCTCTGAATTTAATTCATACACACTGATCACACACCAAATTTCTCACCGAACCCATCATCATCTTCGATTACAGAGTATATCCATGTCATTCATGGTTTGTTAATCTTCCTCACAGGAACAGTTGCAACAATCCAATTGCTAGCGATGCACATTCCACTTCTCTGATTGGTCGAAAACAAACCACGTAGGATAGACATTCAGTCAAGGCATTCAAATAGTATCACATGTCGGTGAGACACTAGGCTGTGTCTCCCCGATGCCACAATGCTCGACTGTCTTTATCAGCCAGAGTCACTCTATCGCTCAGACATCACATCGATATCCACTGCAGAACCATCAGCCAGATCATCGCTATCGGCAAGAGGTCATACCGAACACAAATCCATCTTGTGCAAATCTATTGGCGAGACAAGTGCTATCAGCAAGAGTTCTCACTGAAAGCACCTGCTTGTTGGCAAGAGAAACCTTATCACTAAGACTTCACACCAATTTTCAACTCATGTAGCTCTATCGACGAGACCATCGCTATCGGCGAGACATCATACTGAGCACAGAATAGTCAGAGAGAGAAACACTATCGCCAAGAGGTCATATCGAATGCACCAGCCTATTGGCGAGACCACATCCATCGGCAAGAATTCTTACCGAATGCGAACCTATCAGCCAAGAGTGTCCCCGAAGTCATTTGTCGCCTAAGTGTAAAACCTCGACGAGACATACTCTGTCAGAATGAGTCATTCTGAATGTTCATGCCTCTCCCCGATGACTTATGTCCCCACGAGTCTCACCGATAACCATTAGAAACCAACCCATTGGCAGGAGATCTGTTCGGGCAGAATGAGATGGAATTGTCATAGCGATCGACATGTCTTGCCGATGACTCCCATAGGCAAGACAGAAACAAAGTCTCGACGATCTGAGCACTTCAAACATTTAGAACACAGCTGCTAGTCGGTAAGACATTCAGAGAGTCTCGCCAACTTTTCCCTTACAGGAGTTTCATGTCAATAAGTTTGAGGCATGTTTTCCAACAATAATGACCCATGTCAAGAAATTTACCATAAGCAAGTGTTAAATGTAGACTACACGTCAACCAAGATCAAGATGATTTGGAATATGGATGGAAATGGGTGAACATAGATTTGATAGATGGTTCATGGATGAACGAATTTATTATGGATAAGATGGATGGAGTGTTGGATTTATTATGGATGGGGTAAGATGATTCTACATGATTTGGCACACGTAGATGTTCAATTATACACTTGACACCTTTTTTGCCACTATAGTGGTTCTTAGAAAAGGACGATTTTTCCTTGTGAATTTTCTTGTTTTTTTTGTTTCTTTAAAGTGTCTTTTTTTCTTTGCAAATATCAGAGTTAACCTCATCTAGATGCACACATCATGATAGGGATCCATTAGAGTCATTATGATAAAGAGTTGTTGTCAACACACAGTTAACATTGTGAGATTTGGAAATCATAGATGTCAAATTTTATGGTGGTGTACATTGAGAGATATGAGATATAGATTGATTGGTTGACAGTTTGGATCTTTTTTTTTTCAAACTTGGGAGATGAGAAATGGTAGGTGGATATGGAGATTCGGTTGGGACAAACTTTCTCATATATCTTGTAGGTCGCTCTTGAAGCTTTCTTGTGCACTGTTGGACTTTTTTGATAGATGAACTTCCCTTCTTGATTTTTTCCCCATAGTTTCTTTGACTAATGGAGGTTGATAGGGATGATTTTGTTTTGTATTTTTTGGTATCCATTTGAATTTTATTTGTCCATTTTTCTTCAATGATTATTTTACTTCATTCATTTGCTCCTTTCTTTGATATATCTCAGTGACATGGCCATTTTTTATTGCAAGTACGACAACATGTTTTAAGTGATACATCTCCTATAGTTGTTTGCCTCCCTTTTTGATCCAGGTGGATCCAGAATACTTGCAGGTTCCATAGTCTTAAAATTCATCCAAAGAAGCATCAATGCATAGAGCTCGCTGACACGATCCTGATGCAACTTTAATGGGCTCAAAAGGAGCTTGTATGTAGAAGTTATGCTTAGTCAAAGGTTCGGTCAAACAGGCAAATCAGGGGTTTAAAAAGGCAAAAAATTGATTGTCTCCAAATGAAATAAAAATGATGCCAAGTTATAGTCCTCTTCATGCTGATTCTGGAACTATATTCGGTTTCAAAAATGGAGCTCGTATGTGAAAGTTATGGCTGGTCAAAGGTTGATCAAAATTTTGACTCTAGTTGACTTTGATGACATCAGCAAGTTAACATGGCAGGTGGTGACGTGGCAAGAATGGTGAGTTGGCACAGACATGGTGGAAAAAATAATATGGATTAAACCATATTGTTAAAAGAAAATACGTATGGTTTAAAAATTAAAAGATTTTTATGATTTCAAGGAGGATTTGGTGGGATTTTATACCTTAAAATCCTCTTCCCTTGCCCATAAAACAAGGAGAGGAAAAAAATCCCGTAAACTTACATTTCAACAAATTAACCCCTTTAACCACCTTTCTCATCTTTTGAGGAGGATTCATCTTCATTCTTCTTTCTTTTCTTGAATACATAGTGCATTCTCATCCCATTAAGATTGATAAATCTTTTGTGAATATGGGACAATTGAAAAGGGTAGTTAATGCAAGCAATAATTTGGCACTTATGTATAAACCACAAGAAGTGTCACCGCATAAAAACATATTCGATTCTAAGGTTGTTCCAGTTATGAAAGACAAGTATGATGTTGGTACATTATTTTTTTCGTCTACAAATTTAGTTATGTTATTCAGCCTTCTACTTTTCAGCAGTGTTTGGTTGGTAGCAGCAGCACTGAATGTGGATGTGTATATTTCTAATGTGCATTGTCTCCAAATGAAATAAAAATGATGCCAAGTTATAGTCCTCGTCATGCTGATTCTGGAACTATATTCGGTTTCAAAAATGGAGCTCGTATGTGAAAGTTATGGCTGGTCAAAGGTTGGTCAAAATTTTGACTCTAGTTGACTTTGATGACATTAGCAAGTTAACATGGCAGGTGGTGACGTGGCAAGAATGGTGAGTTGGCACAGACATGGTGGAAAAAAGAATATGGATTAAATCATATTGTTAAACGAAAATACGTATGGTTTAAAAATTAAAAGATTTTTATGATTTCAAGGAGGATTTGGTGGGATTTTATCCCTTAAAATCCTCTTCCCTTGCCCATAAAACAAGGAGAGGAAAAAAATCCCATAAACTTACATTTCAACAAATTAACCCCTTTAACCACCTTTCTCATATTTAACTGGCTTATTTTAAAGGAGATTATTAAGGGGCTTTTAAAAGATATTTTTAAAGATTATAATGCAAGTCCAAAATTATAACGGCCCATAGTTAAAGGGGTTTGTTTTTTAATTGTATGGCTTGGAATTATAAAAGCCAAAGGTGGATTTATTTTTGAATATTCATTTGTTATACTAATATTAGTTATTTTTATTGTAAAAGGGGGAAATGGTTGGAATTTTTACTTGTATACGGGAGATATGCAATATTTGCAAAATAATATGGTTAAAGCCATATTAGCAAATAAATGTGTATATAAAGGGGAAAATTATTGAGTGGAGAATTTTGTATGGGAATTTTCTTGGAGAGAATTGTAACAGGGAGAATTATTGAAGTTCATTAAATCAGCATGACGAGGACTATAACTTGGCATCATTTTTATTTCATTTGGAGACAATCAATTTTTTGCCTTTTTGAACCCCTGATTTGCCTATTTGACCGAACCTTTGACTGAGCATAACTTCTGCATACAGGCTCCTTTTGAGCCCATTAAAGTTGCATCAGGATCATGTCAGCAAGCTCTATGCATTGATGCTTCTTTGGATGAATTCTGAGACTATGGAACCTGCAGGTATTCTGGATCCACCTGGATCACTTTTCAATAGTTGGACCCCATAAAGTATTATTAATGGTAGATAAAGAGATATCTATCAATTTGATGCTCCTTCAAAGAACTTCAGTCCCATCCCTCCTCCTTATGGTTGAGCTTGGGTCCACACACATGACTATTCCAATAACATCAACAAGGATATTATT
>VDFB02034641.1:0-35002 GCA_007258455.2 Sequoia sempervirens
TCTCCTTCTTGCTTCCTGGCATAGTTATCTTCAGAATGGACTCAACTCGGTCTGGATCGATCGATATTCCTCTTTCTGAGATTATGCATGTCCCAAAAGTTTCTCTTCAGAAACCTTGAACACACACTTTTTAGGATTCAAGGAGATGCCATACTGAATACATCTTTCAAGAACTTTAGCTAAGTCTATAGTGTGGTTCAGTCTATCTTTAAAGAATATCGTCAGGTCATCCATGTAAACGATGATGCATTTACCAATCAGATCCTTGAATGCTATGTACATGGCATGCTGAAAGGTTGCTCCAATGTTTATCAAACCAAATGGCATCCTTCTATAAGCAAATGTTCCCCACTTAGTAGTGAAGGTTGTCTTCATTCTGTCTTCCCAGTTAACCATCACCTGATTGTATCCAGAATAACCATCCATGAATGATATCATCTAAGACCCATTGACAGTCTATAAAACTTCGTCCAGTGAAGGGAGTGGGTAGTTGTCTATTTCTGAAGCTCTATTTAGATTCTTGAAATCTACACAGCCTAATCTCTCCATTTTTCTTACAGACTGGAACCAAGTTAGCCACCCACGTTGAATGTCGTACAGGGAAGATTATTCTTGCAAAAAGCAATTTCTGAACTTCTTTAAAGATCAGTGGTTTGATCAGGGCATTGACAAAATGTTCTTTCTATCAAAATGGTTTAGCTTCAGGCCCCAAAGGAATAATGTGATTTATTACAAAAGCATCAAAAGTCTTTAGATCTTCATATCCACAAGCTATTGTAGCAATATCCTTCTTCTGTTCCCTCAATATATCTTTTCTAATTACTTCAAGGCAAGCTTTCCCTATGTAAACATTTCTTTCCGGGCCAGAATCATCTAGGTTAATAGTTTGATCTTCACCTCCTTTATCTTCAGCTGATATCTTCTCGTGAGCCCTTCGGTCTAAATCAAAAATTCTTTCTAAGGCCACCATTCCCTTGGGAATGATATTACTTTTTAAAATGAGGACCCCCTCGGTATCACAATCTTTCGGGTTCTAATCTCTTTGATCCGTATTGGACTCATCCATGATCAGCCCTTCAAAAACATCTGAGCTTGCTAGAAAAGCAAGGATATGTCGATCATCCTCAAAAACCTGAAAGTTCTTGATGTTATCAGGAACAGCTAGGGTGGAAATCAATTCTACTGAGAATCTCTTAAGCTTGGAGCCTTGCATGGGTTCCAAGGTACTTGCGGCAACAGCTAATGAATCAGCTATCTGATTCTCCTCTCTAGGGATTAAAAACTAATCCCAAAAAGCATCCCGAAGTCTTCAATCAAGCTCCATACCTGGTTTCTATAGGTTGCCAACATTTTATTGTGACATGTGTATTAGCTACGCACTTGCTTGATAACTACTTCTGAATCTCCTTTAACCATCAAAGCAATAACTTTCTTCTTATGTGTGAACATCAGCCCTCAAGCTAAAGCTTCATATTCCATGTTGTTAGTGCATCTAAACTGCAACATAGAAAGAAAAAGTTTTCCCTTTTGGTGGTTTCAATCCCAACACCACAACCTATTTTGGATTTGGATCCATCAAACGTGAGGGTCCACAGTTGATCATGAGCTGGGGTTGATCCTTTGAGGTTATTGTGGGCATTTGGATAGAATGAGCCATAGGTGGGGCTACTTGATCTTTTGCATCAAATATTGGGAACGGGTGTTCAATAGGTTCCTCAGGTGTAATTTCTAATTCTTGCACAGATATATCATATAATCTGTGGCTATCCTTCTGACAGTCACTTACATCTTTGATTAATCCCTTGGGTTTTGGTATACTTGTGAGTGCAAGGGTATCAAGCAAACCTTGGGGTTGTTCCTCATAAATATGCTAGTTTGGAAATGTGACTGGGGTAAGTTCAATTTGAGGAAGAACTTCCTTTGAAGGTGTCTTATCCCTGTTAACATTATTGCTTCTTTGGCTTCAAATGAGAAGTGATCTGAGCAGTCTCGGTGTGACTTAGGCTAGTTTCCTAAAATTGGGAGACATGATTTAAAATGTTGATGCAGGGTTGGCAGGTCAACTCAGAATGATTTTGGTAGTGTATCTTACACCAATTAGGGAGTAGAAGACTCTGCAAATTGATATCTTCCCCCAAGACTAGCTGATCCTGTTGCAGCTTTCTAATCAATGCCTGTTGATTTTCATTAGTCATGGGGTCAGGGAAATTTTGTATTGATAATTCTTTAGGATCAAGAACTGAAAAGGTCAAAATTTCCTCTCTTTTGTAAACCCCCAGTTTCAAAATAAGCTACCTCATTGGGGCAATCATATTCAGTGATGACATGCTTGAGGTGAGGTTCACTTTCAATCCTAATCTGCGTAGGCACTCCCCTCCATGGTAGCCACATATGTGAAAAGTCGAGGGAGAGATATGCCCCTATACTTCTCATCAAATCTCTACTCAACAGCATACCATAAATCTCGGGAATGTCTACTACTTGAATATCTATATTGGTTAAAATCCTGGGGTCAGACCCTACTTGCACGTGTATATTTCTCAATTCTCCAACTATATTAACCTCTGTTTTATCAAGCTGGATGACCTTCTTGTTTGTTTGGATAGGGTTCAATCCTAATTTCTTGCATATAGAAAATGGCATAACATTGCCAAAAGCCCCTAAATCTAACGGACAATTATGTAGATTCTTCCCACAAATTCTAAAACGCAAAAGAAATGGTCGGGTACCTACCTTGCTTCTATACAAAGCTGTGTTCATATTTGTAGGAGAGGCAGCGGGGAGAATGTAGTAATTCCATTCTCATGACATTTTTGGCATTCCCAAGGGATACGGATCTCAAATCCACACGTATTGCCTTGGTGGTAGCATTTAATCGACTAGTTGTAATGGCATAGCCTTAACTACATGTATAGGCAAATAATTAATTACACTCAAAAATAGGTTTTTGTAAAGAAGAAAAAGGCAAGTGATCATTTTCATTTAGGAAATTCTCTGCAACTCCCTAATATAGCAATGGCAGAGCCATCAACCTCTAGTAGAAAATTCGTAGTTTCAAACAAAAGGCCAAGTTATGCCGATATTTTGGGTGGAACTCACTCGCCAACGCCCTATAACATGAGGAGTAGCCTTTTGAGTTTTGTAGGAAGGTGTTGCCTAATAGAAGCACCCCAAGAGAGGTTGTGGAGGATATAGTTGACAATGTTTTCGACCCCAACGTATCAGTAAACCCTAAAAGTCTTAGGGAAGGTGTATTCCAAAAAATGGTGGAGCATGGACCGTCAGAGGGTTTTGTGTCTTGGCTCTAGAATTGTCATCTTCCACGGTTCATACTACCTATTGTACATCCATGTCTGGAGCTAGTTGACGCATGCACCAAAAGATTCAACAAAAGGACATAAGCCATTGAGGGTAGCAGGATCAAAGTCACTATTTATGTTGAAGCCATACGAGATATGTTGTGTATCCCTACGACCTGGGGTGCTTAAAATTTTGATGAACATATGGACATATTTGAGGAAGAAATGGCTAGGGAAACAAATTTTTATGACCTGATGAAGCAAAGGAACGACCAGAGAGAGGTCATCTTCTCTTTCCTCTTTCACGTAGGAAATTCAGGGACACACAGTCTGTGTTCTTGATGTTGGCCTGGGTTTTCAACCTTGATAACAATGAGGAGGTCAATCCTTTTCAATTTGGCCTAGCTTTTGCACTAAAGAGGGAAAAGAACCGGAGGTACTATGATTTTTCTCAGGTGATAGCTAGAAACATGCTAGAACAGCTGAAGAATTATAGTACTAAGTCTAAATTCAGGTATTATTCTTTCTTGGCTCATTTAATTTTGCATCAGAATTCTTAGTAGCAAGAGAGGAATGTACCAGTTTCTAAGTTGGATGTAAGGGGCTATCTCTAGCTAGTTTTTGTGTGGACCAATATGCTTTCAAAAATAAGGGAGGGAAAACCCACAAAAGTGGTTTACAATTTCAATAATGAAAAGTTGCAAAAAATGACCCCATGAAAAAAAAATCCAAAAGTGAAGGCTTGTGGAAAGGGGGTTCGCTTGAACCCTAGTTCAAGCAAACCCCCCTTTTCCCCCCTTCTCCCCCTTAGGCACCAAAAAAGTTTAGAATTTTGTGCTTTGAAGCTCAGGTTGAGGATAAAATAGAGGAGAATTTACAGACCCAACTAGATGAGGGTATTTCTTGGAACAAGCTATCCAACGAATATAATTTTAATATGTTTTGGTTTTATTATGTATTTGTTTTTTTAGTTTTATTAAACATAGGTTTTTCACCAAAAATCAAGCTCTTTGTTCTGCACATGGAAAAATAGCATATTATCAAAAAAAATTGAAAAATATGAGTGCACTAGATATTGAAGTCCTTGATCGAACAAAAAAATATTGAATTTCAATACATACAAAAAAAGTTACGCGTTATACTGTCCGCCTATGTCTGAATTGTAATTGGTTTGACTTCAAAACTTGATTAAGGAAATATTATTCAATAAAACACTATGAAACCAATTGGAAGCACTAGATATCGTAGTTACAAATCTAAATACGAAAAAAATAGAATTTTGTCCTTCACATGGAAAAAAAGTTGTGTTATACGGTGAGCGTCACTCCTTAAAAATGTTGTTTACTAAAAAAACTAGTTTTCGAAGGAGATGGAAAAAGAAGTGCAATCTGATTCCAAAAATTTTGAAAAACATATATTTAGAATCTACAGACAAAATTTCACAAATCACTAGTTTGCATCATCTTCAAATTCCTCACAGTTTAGCCACTATAGGTACCCGAAAGTGAAGATTTAGTTAGAAAAAATTATTTTAGTGTCCAGTTTGGCCAAATATTGTAAACTAGTATTGTGGGATCACCCGAGATTATTATTGGTTTGTAGATCATTTTCTAAGGCCAGTGGTTCAAGATTTGTTGCCACACCATATTGTTTATTTCTCTCTTGAGGTCATACAATGGATGGAAGATCCACTGACCCGATGGATTATTTCCTGGGCGATGATTTTACATTTATTAGATTTCACAATTTTTTCGAGGAGCCTTTCCGACTCCCCAGATTGTTAAAATATAGAGTTTTCACACTAGAGGCATGCCATTAGGCAACCGTTGTCGGCAATGTCCATGGCACTTAAATAAATAAAACAAAGATATATTCACTTCCCCTCTCCATTGCCAATAGCCAGGTAACACTAAACAAGTAGAAGGTTGAGGCTGAGCTCACAAATCTAGTGGCGGCCTTAGGCTTGTCCCTCATTTGTGAAAAGTGGGACTACAACCCGATAAAACACTATAGTTTAAAACATGAGAGTTAGGAATATTTTGAGAGGAGAAATTCGACTCAGGAAAGGCCAGAGGTATACATTAATTTGGCTTGCATTCCATTCCACCAACCAAAATGGCTGAATTTCTATGAGCCTCAAGTGGAGTATTGAAGGAATGTCCCAATGGGAATGAAGCATAGGGGATGGTCAGAGAGGAAAAATGAAGGCTTATGGATATTCTAACAAGAGATGAGATGCCCAGATGCCCCATTCAGTAACTTTCAGCCACCTGATGAGGAGTTTGAGGAAATTTATGATCGAGAGGCTGACTCTGACAACAGCAATCCAGAGACCAGCCATGAAATTGATGAGGAACAAGTTTTGCATTGGGCTTCTCGGCCTTAGGAATATGACAGTCAGAGGGACTCGAGGTGAAGGGACTCATAGGCTCCATCCTCCCCCAATGCCTGAAGTAAAAGAAAAAGGACCCGACATTCCCCAACAGGGTCCACTGTAGTCGTGGAAGGCCAAGTCTTAGAAGGATCGCCTGCCAGAGGATCAGAACATACTAGTTTTGGTCATGCAAAGAGAAGACAGGTCCAAAGATCCAGGTGGACCTGACATAGTAGCCTAGATGGAAGAAGAAGCGAAGTCTTCCCTACAAAATGTTTTGGCTACTACAGCCCAGGTAAGTTTTGCTCCCTCTCTTCTTCTTGTTTCTGCATCTTTGGTTTCTCCTTTTCCTCCTCCCATGGAAAGGAATCCTCCATCCTCGGACACTGAGTTGATAATACTGACTACACCCCCTTCCACTTTTAATGAATCTTCCAAAGTCACCCCACATGCCGAACGAGCATCATCCGCTTCGGCCGCTATTAATTCTTTAATCACCCTGTCAAGGGCCCCCATTGAAACAACTGAAACCTCTATGTTATCCATCACTGCTGGCCCATCTGCTTTGGGGAAGGAACCTCTCCTTCAACCCATTTCTCTTTTTACCCCTACTGGTCTTTCCCTTGCACAATCTCAATTTGGCATCCCGCCTTTTTCCATGATAACGCTCCATTTTGCGTCCTCGCATGCTCATACATCTAAAATTTCCCCTTTTGTCACCCTTTTTGGACTCCCTCCTAGTGCTTCCATTGCAGCACAGAGCATTGATGTCCTTCAAACTCTCCAAGGCCATTTCGATGCTACCAAGTAGGCCTGATAGACCAGAAAGCATAAATATTGTTAAAGAATGCCAAGTTACCCGCCACCAAGAAGATTGAAAATTGCTTCAATGAAGAGTGAAACACTCTGCTAATCACTACCATGAAGTTGCTCGTGTCCAAGCCTGAAGGACAGATGCAAATGGAGGATTATGACATCCATGCCATGGGTCTAGAATTGAACAAAACTCACCTACGTGACAAAGTGGTCCTGGCTAAGGCCACTCAGAAGGAAGTATATGGGACTACAAGAGGCTGGACAAAAAGTTGAAAAAGTGTGAGGCAGAGTTGGTAAATGTGAAGGAAACAGTGAGCAAGCTGCAAAACGAGATTAGAGCCAGAGATGTCGAGATGACCCATGTAAGGAAAATTCAACGTCAACAAGGAGAAACATCTAAGTTGCTTGTAGAAGCTCAAAGTGAATAGGTTCAACTTCATGCTAAAATTGAAAAATTGAAAGGTGAGTTGATTGCTCAGTGCCAAACAAATGTTGAGTACCAACACACTCAGGAAAATATGAAAAGAGAGTTGGATGGTGTCCAATCTCAAACTTCTGATGATCTTTGGAAGGCCTGCGTGGAAGCAGAAGAGTTAAAACTAGAGATCAGAAGGTTGAGCTTAGAACTAACAAATGCCCTCAGATAAAGAAGTCAAATGGAGGAAAGTGTGAGAGCAAGAGAGGCTCAATTTAACTAGGAGCTAGTTGTTGCACGAGGATTTGAATCCCTCCCGATAATGAAGAAGTTGATATCCATGCATTGGGAGCGGACCATAGTTCTTGTTGTATTTCTCAGGCCTGCTTTACAATTCTTAAGAGATGTTTGGGAATTGAATGTTAAGTTTGGCTTGATGGCCGATCATTTTATGCAAACATGCTCACCCCAAGTGGCAAAATCACAAAGCTTCATTTCTAAGTTGTGTATAGCCACTAATAAGGCCCTAAAAAGTACAGGGATTCCTAATTGGAGGGTCACCTCCATCAAAGCTAATGATATCATCAACTATCACAGGGTAGTAGCAAAGTGTAAGGAGTGTCAGTCAACACTGAACAAACGGGTCAATGAAATCAAAAAATATTTTGGTGTCCTAGTGAACTTCGGGCTTCCCCCCCTTCTTTCATCAGATGGAGATGTGTTGATAGTTGATCAGGTCACGAATGCAATCCGATGCAAGGTCCAAAATTCTATAGAACTCCTGGGTTCAAGTGCAACGCCCATGGCTGATGATATTGAGGGTGAGATTTTTCCTCTTTCTCAACTCTACTATCACCTTGGAGCGATTTCTTCCAGATGGGGATTTGTCTCTTTCAAAGAATTTTTTGAGCTAGAGCAAGCATACAAGAAGATATGTACCCTCTTCCTACTGACTGATGCAGATTGGGATGCACAACATTCCATTTTCCTCAAACTCCAAGAATTACCAGAGGCCTAGGTTTGTGCCTTTGCAAGTGAAGACCCCCTGTGATTCGTCAGAACTGTGAAGCATTTTTGCCTTGATCATTTTGACTTTCAGCTTGTGCAATGTTTTCAGTTTCAGATGAGCCCGCACTCAAGTAGAGTTATTGGAAAGGTGTGCAATGTGCCACATGGTGGCTGCACAACTTTCATTTTTTTCCTACCTTTTGGGAAAGAGTCGGGACACTTGTCAACTCGTCGGAGATTTTCTCAAGGAGCTATATTCATGAGCTCAAAATTTTTTGCTTCTTCGACATGTCATCTCTTCACTACGGACAGATTCTGCTTCTTATAAAGCGATATCTTTTCAGAGTTTTTTAGAGCTTGCTGGCCTTTTTCTTTTCTTGGTTTTCGAGATGGAAGCTTTGAGTCGATGTCCTTGGGTGACGTGATTGGTCAACTTGACCTTTTTCCAGGTTGTTTTGTAGGATTTGATTGTTTGCAAACCTCTATCTTTGCTAAATATCTAAAAATAATTAATGCGGAGATTGAGAATAGATGAGCAAAGATTGTTGTGACCTAACTAAAGATCTACGATTAAATCATGCACTATCAAATTCCAACATATGGAAGTAATTACTTTTATGTTGTGGTGATGATTTCCTCTTTCTGCAGCTATAAAGGAAGGGCGACAACAGATGAAATGGTTGATTCCAAGTTTCAATTTCCTTTGCCGAGGAAAAGTTTCTTTAGTTTTCTTAGGATATAGAACTATTTTCAGAAGTGAAAGTTGTAGAACTACTTTTCTCTGGCATGTTATATCTTTTAAAGCTTAAACTATTTTTGGATTGGCATCTGACCTTTGTTTTAAAGTTCATTTGATGTTTAAAGCATGAAATATTGAGGATAAATCTTTGACTGTGCATGTATGGCCTTTATCAAGCTTTCTTTCTTTATGATTTCATTTTGAATGAAACACCGTGTCTTGCAAGGTCAATTCAAATAGTTTAAGTGGTTGATTTCCATGTTGTATGCTCATATAGTAGAATGATAACTTGTGAAAACTGGATTATGTCATTGGACTTCTCTATTTTTCTACAGGGTTGTTGTTTTGTTATATTATGTTGTATTACGAGGAAGAGTATATGCAATTTTTGAATGTTGTTTTGTCACTCTTAGAAATATTTATGTTTGATCAGACCTTAATGAACACTACTTACAAAAAGATTTGAATGTCTGCACTATGCTTTTTGTTAGCCTTTGTTGTTAGTTCTCTTTCCAACAATGAAGGGTTGTGGTGTTTTGTGTCTAGTTATATCACTCATAGGAATGATTGTGTTTGAAATGTTGTAAAAGCGTTGGTGCATCACCATTTAATGTTTTTTGTTTACATTTCCTTCTACCATATTCTTCAAACCCCAAAGAAGAGTCGACTTTCTATAAAAATCCCAGAGGTATTTAGTGAGGTGCAAATTGGTCCCCCACTCACTGAATTTCCCATAAGACTGTCAGAGAGGTGCAAGCTTTGATGATCAACAAGATCTCAATCCAAGGATGAAGTACGAGAGATAGATCTTGTAATAGGGTGTCCTAGGCTATGATCAATGACTATAAGAGGTTTCACCACCAAGCTAGGGCTAGGAAAGATTAATGATATGCAAGTTTTAATGAAAAAACCTAAAGATATGCAAGACTTCACTAGATGACCTAGAAATGAATGCAAAATAAAATAGAATGTTGAGAAACCAGAAATGTGAACTTGGAAACTTGTAGAAGCTTGGATGAAGACTTGAAATGCTAAAAATATCAAAATTAATGTCTACTAGGAATCATACACCAGTCTAGGCGATTTAGTCCCAGATTAGGGTTTTTGGGCAGGAATGGAGATCTGGCAGAGATATGTCTAGTACTCTTGAAAACTATAAATTTCACTGTACTAAGACTCATACGCTAGAAGTGGCATATCAGTCTAGTTTGACCTTTCTAGAAAATTAGGATCTAAATCTGCTCTTCAACCTCTGCTTGATCTTCGGGTCTGAATTGTCAAATTCTACACTATAGAAGTCATTTAATGTTCTCCAAAACAAGGTGACAACTTTGAACACTCTTAACACTTTGACAACTTTCTCCAAACTTTCTCTTTAGTATGTCTTCAACCTAGATCTACAAATCACACACCAAAGAGGGAAAAATTTTGTTTTGTTAGTAGAAAGGTGTTTTCCTTGGTCAAACCCTATTTTGGTAATCAAACCTTGTAATGAAATGAAATGAAATAAAGGAATGATGAATGAACATGTAATGTTACAACTCACCAAACCCTAGCAATAAAGTGTTGCAAAAAAGTGTAGAGTGGCTCCAATGGATGTAGATCTTGATTCTTGCTTAAATGTTGTGGATCTTGAATTGAATTCTTGTTTGAATCATAAAATACCTACATCACAAATGTTAGCTCAAAAACAAACATGATGCATGATGACTTTGACATGATGCCTGAATCTTGAATAATGCTCCAAAATGCTTGATAACCACTCTTGAATGCTCTTGTAATCACTTGAATGCTCTCTTGATCACAAATTTTCTATAATGCATGAACACTTGAAAGCTTAGGAGAAAATGAGTGAAATAACCTTGTATTTATACTTGTTTATGCCAATTTTTTGAAATTACAACACTACAAGCCAACATCAGATCTAGGAGGATAAAATCCCTCCAAAGATTTAAATTAAATTTGATTTTGGGCCATAGGACTCATACACCAGAAGTGGCTTATGAGTCCCATTAGGCTTAACTATGGGACACATTTTTCAAAAATACTTATATTCATGTAAAATCAAGATCGGGCCCCAAAACCTAGGTGGGACTCATACACCCAAGGTGGTGTATGAGTCCCAAATCACTAAATCTAGGCCACACAATCCAAACACACATGAATTGATTGTATGTTAGTTTATGTCAGGATTATCCTTGAAAATATGTGGCATTAATTAAGGCTTGTGGGTACAAAATAAGTCCAAATAAGGCATAAAATATCCCAATTAATTAATGAAAACCCTAGATTAGTGTGAAAATGTGGTACTACACTTTACAATGTTCACCCTAAACAAGGTACAATTAGGTTCATTTATTTTACAAGGTCCCAAGACTTAATGTGAATGTGTTAAACACATTACAACACTAAATCAAGGAATCATTAAGCTTGATTTAACAAGGAGGACCCAAACAAGTATGAAAAATTCACAGACAACATTTTTCCACACTACAGTTCCCTAATCGATCCCAACCAACCTTAGCAAGCAAGGCTTTGTTGGTCGGTTGAACTTTCCTTATACCAAGTCCTCTAGCAGATTTAGGAAGGCACACCTTGTCCCAACTAATTAGATCCAACTTGTTTTTTTCCTTTGTACCAGACTAGAGGAAGTTCCTTTGTATTTTTTCAAATTTCTCTGCAATGTATCTAGGGATTTTGAAAATAGAGAGGAAATAAATCAAAATCCCTTGAAGGGAAGCAATAAGGAGTTGCAGCTTACCCGCATGATTAAGGGTTGAGCCTTTCCACCTGACCAGTTTCCTTTGAATCCTCTCAAGGACATTATTCCAGAAGTTGGGGAAAATTTCCTTAATAGTAAGAGGGATCCCCCAAGTACACTGAAGGCAAGGAGGCACCAATGCAACCTAAAACAATAGTCACCTTATCCTACAAAATAGGAGTGTTGTTCAAGAAATAAATCATACTCTTGTTGTAGTTTATGCATTGTCCAGAACCAAGCCGCATAGTTGTTAAGGAACTTTTTCCATTTCCTTGCTTCCACAACTGAAGCCTTCTCAAACAAGATGGTATCATACATGAATTGTTGTATCATAGCAGGTTCTAGAGTAGTGGTAGGTTTGACACCTTTGATAGAACCCTCCGACAACATTCAGACAATGTATTCATACTTAACACATTTGCAACCATTATGAACAAGTAGGGGATAGAGGGTCCCCCTCTCTTAAGTCCTGCCCAACATTAAAGAATCCATGAGGGACCCCATTGAACAAAACAAAATATATCACAGTAGTAACGCACTCCATAATGAGATTAATCACCCTCTGATTGAATATCGTCTTAGCAAAAAATTTAAGGAGAAAGCTCCAAAGGACTTTGTCATAGGCTTTTGAAATGAGAAGCTTAAAATCCATACTAGCAATGTTGCAACGGTCCATAAAATGCAAGATTTCGTGAATGGAAATGGTAGCATCCAAGATATGGCACCCTGAGACAAAGCCCTTTTGGCTTGGACTTATCATTTTTTCCAAGAGGGTTTTCAGGCAGTTCACCAGGATTTTGGAGATCTTGTAAACAGTATTACATAGGCTAATAGGGTGAAATTCAGCCATGTTTTGTGGGTCCTCAATTTTGGGGATAAGGGCAATGAAGGTGTGATTCAGCAGTTTGAGTAGTTTGCCAAAATTGATGAAATCCTTAGCTGCGAGAGCTAAGTCCTCACCAACTATGTCTTAGAAAACCTAGAAAAAAGTTGGGGGTATCCATCAGGACCTGAAGCCTTGTAGGCACCCATACTAAACACAATGTCCCTAACTTCCTCATGAGTGACAACACCCAGAATATCTTCATTGTCCTCCTTGGATAGAGAGACAAGAAGGGAGTCCAGCAGCAAGTCATCCAATGCAGAATTAGGAGTCATAGTAGGAGCTGATAGAACCTGTTGGAAGTAGCCAGAGGCCAATAAACCAATCTGAGTAAGGGTAGTGACATCATCACCTAACTCATTTTTCAACATTTTTATTTGATTCCTTTTCCTATTCTTGAGGGCTAAAACATGGAAGAAATAGGTATTATGATCACCCTCCATAATCCATTGGACTCTGGATTTTTTCTTCTAGAATATCTCCTCTTTTTTCAATATTTTTTTCCCATTCCATGCATTCATCTCTTTCCTATTGACAAATCTGTAGACTGATATCACCCTCCTCCATTCTCTTTTTTGTCATTCTAGGATTATTAGCTAACACCCTTTTATGATGGAAGATATCACCAAAAACCCTCTTGTTCCAACCCTTAACCATGTTCTTAATATACTTGAGTTTATGGAACACCCTAAACATGGGGGAGCCATGTATGGGGATGTTCCACCAAGCAACAATTTTATTCCTGAAATCTGGGTGGGCATTCCACATGATCTCAAATTAGAAAGGAAAGGGACCCATAGCAGAGTGTTCATTTGTGACGAACGGTAGAGGGTTATGGTTCGAAATAGTTTGGTGTAAGCCATCAGGTTGGAATTAAGCAAGGTCATCCAATTGGGAGAAAAGAGGAATCTATCAAGTCGAACCTGGATGAGGCTGTGGACCCCAACCTCCTATTGGTCTAGGTAAAAACCTATCCATGTAAGTCTATGTCCACCAACCCAATATTACTTAAGAAATCAGCCAAGTCAATTATGCTATCAGAATAGTTGGTCAGACCCCCACTTTTCTCCAAAGGGTACAACGGAGAGTTGAAATCTCTAGCCACCAACCAATGGGCCCCCCCATTATTCTTTATCCAGTCCACATTAGGGGAAATTTACATAAAAAATGGGTCTCCTAAGGATGACATCATTCGCTTTTTAAGTTATCAAAAATCAACTAAAAGATGATATCAACCTGTAAGGTGACATCATCCAAAATAAAAATAAAATTATTTATTTAATAAAATAAAACTTTCTAAAATCTTATGAATTAACTCATGATGTTTAATTTAACTCTACATATCCTATTCTATCTCATTCATCTTTCTAAGTATAAAATATTCTTTTTGTTTTTCAGATTTATATTCTTAAGTTCTATTATAGAAATTTTTATATTTTCAAAAAAGAAAATTATTCTTTAAGAAAAATATATAAAAAACATTTTAAAAAATATTAAAAACCCATTAAAATAATTTATAAAGTGCTACAAAAATTAAAAAATTCTTTAATTATTTTTAATAATTTCAAATATCTAATATCATTTTTTTTTTGTTTTAAATTTCTTTAATTATTTTTAATAATTTCAAATATTCTAATATAATTAAATATTTAGCATCTAAATATTCTGATGTCAAAATTTTATTATCTTTAATTATTTTTAATAATTTCAAATATTCTAATATTTAAATGTTTAGCATCTAAATATTCTAATATCAAAATTTTATTCTTTTAATTTTTTCTGTGGCCTTTTATAAGGGTGTGCTCCCTTTATGTGATGCACTCCTCCTTTTAAGGGGAGCGCTCACATTTAGTGTGCCCCCTTATTATTTTATTTTATTTTTTAAATATATTTTAAACTTTTTATTTTATTTTTTTTAAATATATTTTAAGCTTTTAAATATATTTTTAATTTTTTTTGAAAGAAAACCATTTAAAAGATTACTTTCTTTTTTGCTAATTTTCGTTATCTTTTAACGATTTTTGTCGTGGTCTTTTTTTAACAACCTCTAGTTTTAGACATTACAGGATTTCTGATTTGCGAATTTGTGGAGTTTTCTGAAGCAATTCTTAAGCCTTTCTAAAGCATTCTACGAGCATTTCCAACTCTTTTCTCCTCTCTGAACTTCTTTCTTTTTCTTCGCATAAGTAGCCAATGACATTTTAATTTTTTAATAAAATCATATATATATATATATAAAATAAAATACTAAGTAAAAAATAAAATATCTAAAGTTACTTTTACTTTGCCACTTTTTAAATAAAAATAAATAATCAAGAAAAGAAAGTGAATTTGACATTTTTAATAAATTATAATAGAAATATAAGCTACCAAACTTGCGTTTAAGAGTTTTTAAATAAAAAATAAACAATGAAGAAAGTGAACTTGAGTTTTTTAATAAATTATAATAGAAATATATGTTACCACTTTTAAAAAATCATGGACTTCAATTTTTTAAAGAATTATAATAGAAACGTGTGTCCCCACTGAACTCATGTAGTTAAGTAATTTATATTTTTTATATTTAAATAATTTGTATTAAATGAGATAATATTTTCTTTTTTAGAGTTCCTTAGAAGGCCCATTTTTTATGTAAATTTCCCCTAATGTGAGATCTTGCCATAGGGATTTCTTAACATTCCTTAAATTGGGGGCATAGATGTTGATCAGGAACCAAACACCACCCGAGTGAAAGAACTGGATTCCCACACTGTTCCTACTTTGGAAAATTTCAAATCCAGTTAACTAGTTAGGGTTCCACATCACAAATAGCCTAGCTGAAGCCCCATTTGCATCACGACAGGAGAAATGGGCATTCAGCCAAATTTACTTGGCTATGTGTACAAAATTTGTTTTTTTTCATTTTAATTTCTTGTAATAGCAAAACATCTATCTTGTATTCCAACACATAATTCTTCAGAGCTAGCTATTTGTGGGGGCTATTTATCCCTCTCACATTCCAATACAAGAATTTCATTTAGAACCTTTCCTTGAGGAAACTTCCAATTTCCTTTGTTTACCAAGCACAATCTCTTTTGTTGTCTCCCTATTCCTAGTCTATCTTTGGTTGGGTCTTCCAGGTTTGGAATCCCCACCCACATCCACTTTCTTTTGTTTACCTTTCTTCTTTAGAGCTATCGAGAACTCATCTTCATTGGGTTAATCATGAGGCAAGACAATAGCCACTATCTATCTAGAAAAAAAGTTAAACATATCGACAACCTCATTCAGGATCTCACCTTCTTCAAAATTCTTTATCAAGTCCTGAATAGGGGGTAGAACACTCACCATTTCCATCAACTACGTCACAGGGCCCCCCGGAACACCATGTAATGGAGAAGACATGTTCTTTGAATCTTGTTAGGAGAAGTCCCTCCCAGCACTGAAGTAGAGTCCATAGAAGCCATTTCTACAAACGAGAGCACTGGGGCATGTGGAACAGGAGACCTAGATTTTGTTAGGGATTCCATGATATTAAGGAGGTCAAAATTGAAGGGGTAGCTGTTAGAGGGGTCATCCACAAGGAGGTCACTTGGAATGGGATCATGTTTTACCATGGACTTACAGTCAAAAATTAGATGCCCAAGTTTAGCACCTTGGTAACATTTGTTGATGCAATTATTTCTTTTTAATAGTTTGTCAACATAGAGGAGAGTAAAAAATTATTTCAAGGATCATGTAAGGAATATTATGCAATAAATTTAATATATTAAGTTTGTGTCTATTCATGGATTGCAAGAAATTTAATATATTAAGTTTGTGTATATTCATTGATTACTAAGGTATCCTCAACTAGGTATGTCATAACTATGTTCTTTTTAATATACATGCATAGATCTTAGCTTGTGTGTGGGAATGTGACATAACCCTTATTTTCATCTTTATTTAGGTGTCTTTCGCTAGATTACATACATGTTACTTTTTGGCTTTGAAGCATAGACTATGTTTTCCTTACTAGATAGAGGCATTCATCTACTACATGCACAAACTTTCATCGCATCATCACATTTGACAAAATAATATATAAATGTGTTGATAAGCATAGTGTTAATATCCCTACTAGCTCTATATATTCTTATCATTTTTTGTAAGTAAAATCTTAAGTGGGATGTGCATTTTTTTTTCCTTTACATCCATATATGAGTGTATACTAAAAGGTACCAGTACCACTAGGGGTTTAGTAAGGAAATATATTTGGGATCCTTACATGGTTATGTATCTACTTAACAGGGGTGTGAAGTCCTTATATCAACAAACCAACATATATGTGCTTAGTGACAATCAAATTAGATTTTTTATGCAATGGGTATTGTTTATCTGAAGGTTCATTCTTGCATTGTTTCTCTTTAATTTTATTAAAAATAGCACCTTAGGAAATGCCCCCTTTGACCTAAGAGACCAAAGTAGAATAAGGAATTACCCATCCTTAATAATTGGTTCATTGTTGTCCCTATCCAATTATAAGTTGTAAGCTACTTGTCCTAAATTTGACACCACTAACACTTAGAAATAACTTAGTTTTCAAATTTTGGGAATCCACAAATTTGAGCACCAAGAATCCCTATGCTATCCACGTTTATTCTCACACATTTCCACTATTAATTGGCCTAGATTTCCATACATTCACTCTTGATCCATATGTTTTACATTCTTTAGCCTATGTCATTTTGCAATGCATATGATCAATCCCATCTAGTGTGGATTCGATCCAAAATTAAAATTTTAAAATTCAAATGATTGAGTCCCATCCTTTCACCATAGTTGTTAGGATCTAACTTGGTACATATTTTTGTAATAATACATTATGTCTTGATATTTAAAGATGTTCACTTGGACATTAATTGACGTCTTCAAATCATTCAAAATACTAGAGATCACAAGGAGCACTAATAGAAACATGTCACTTTGAAAACTAAAAAAATAAGAATATTGATCACTTGCATGCTTGCTTGTTGTTGGTTGGTCTTTGTCACAATCTTAAAGTTAGTCTAATCAAGAAGTTCGGCCTAGGAAAACTTAGCCACTCTTGTGATCAAACAATCTCCTGAAGACATTTTTAAAGATCTCCAGTCTTTAATAATCAGTCAGGAGCAAAAGATTTAGTGAATCAGAAAAACGAAAGCATGTACTGTGCTAATTCAAAACCATGCATCAAAGGACAATCTACATTATACACAATTTGATCCATAGCCATAAAATTCACCAATAAATTATTAACAATTCTACACAAAATCTTACACAACAAGCATATCCAAATTACCTAATTTTTTTATAGCTAAACAAATAAAATCTATGCAACATTATTATGCAATTAGTCGTATGATTTTGAAGGTGTTTTCTTCTACTTCTCTTTAAATTATATGGTTGTAAAGATTCTGGAACTTCCATGAATGTTTAATAACTTCCACGGTTGTGTAGACTGTAGTCGACGTCATAAGAGAGAAGAAAAAGGATATTTAGGGCAATCAATCAAGCCAACCAATCATCCAATAGACATAATGCCGTCACGGAAACTGTACATTGTTGGGTTCGGAAATTGTTGGGTTCGGAACTTTTTATTTGTAAGATTAGATGTTTTTATTAAAGAGTTACAGTCTGTTTATAACTCTGACTCTTACTGTAAACCCCACATATATTGTTGGACCCTACATCTTATACAAAGTTTAGATTTTCTCACTGCAACTAATGTGGGGTTGTAACATCTTATTTATGTAATTCTAGTTGTAAAATCTGTGTTAAATTCCCCCCTTATTATTTTGTAGTTAATAATACTTCAGTTTTTAAAATATTTGAAAATTAAAATGGTAAATTTTTTTATTTATTTTATATTATTTTAATTTGATTATACATTGAAGTTTTATTAAAAGTTTTTTCATTTACTTTTTAATTTATAATGATTTTTTATAGTTCTATAAAAAAATTTAACATGAAATTATTATACATATTTATAAATAATTGTAATGGATGATGGAATTGAAGATAAGTTCAATAAATATTGTTTTTAATATTTATAATTATTATAAAGGATAATGGGATTGAAAATAAAGTTGAATATAATAAGTTAAAAGAGAGTTTGTTGTTTCTTTTTATTAAAAGATGTACATTAAAATAAATATATTAAACAATACAATCAAATCCTTAAAAATATAGATAGTATTGGATCACATCTTAAAGACAAATTAACAAATTTGGGAATAAAGGAACCAAGCACATCGCCCTAAAAGAAGAAATATCCACAACATAAAGAATTCTACAACCTCAAAAAGAAAACCTTTGTCAAGATACTAGTTGAATGTAATTATATAAAAAATAATTAAGCAAAAAAAACAATCTCAAAAGTAGGAGGGGGATGGCTCTTGAATGCTCTTGAATTGTTAGAATGCTCTACTTGAATGCTCATAAGATCACTTAAATTGCTAGGAGAAATTATGTGAAATAACCTTGTATTTATACTTGTTTATGCCAAATTTCTTGAAATTACAACACTACAAGTCGACATCAGATCTAGGAGAATAAAATCCTGCCAAGAATTTGAATTCAAAATAGGTCCAAGCTAAGCGGGACTCATACGCCAGTTGGGGCGTATGAGTACCAGTAGCATAGGCTTGGGACAAAAATTTTAAGAAATGTTAAGTTCTATGCCAAATTCAGGATCATGCCCCAAAACTTAGGTGGGACCCATACACCTAAGGTGGCGTATGAGTCCCAGATCACTAAATATGGGCCATACAATCCAAAATCATTAAATTATGATTGGTTATAAGATATGTGCCAGGATCATCCTCGAAAAGATGCATTAAATGATACTTGTGGATGCAAAATAGGACCAAACAAGGCATAAAGAAGCCCAATTTTAGCAACCTGAGGGCCCAAACAAGTGTGAAAATGTAAAAGGATCATTTTTCTACACTACACCTTGCCTTGGAGATTCTTGTGCTCCAACAAACTTCTTTAGCACTTGACTTGCTTGAGATTCACCAAACTTCAAGTTCGGTTTCTATTCTCTCGGTGGATTGAAATGGCTTTGAGCTTCTGCTCTTGCTTGACTGCCTTTTCATATACTAGATCCATAGTCATTGGACCATGTCCATCCACTTCACCACCAATTGAGCTATTTGGCCCCATGATAAACTTCCTAACATGAAAAACATTCATCCTTCTGGTACATTGGCACATACTTTAGAAGACAACTGAACTTCTCCGAGTAATCGTTCACCGACAATTCACCTTACTTCAAATTTTGGAAATCAATTAACTTTTGGTCATAAAAGAGTTGGGGTAGCCATCATTTTTGAAATATTTCAGCAAACTCATTCCAAGTTAAAGTTAGAGAACTAAAACCAAGTTCCATCTTTTTGCTCATCCACCAATTAGAAGCTTCTCCCGCTAACTAAAATGCACCCCAAACAGTTTTGGTAACCTCATAATAGTTTATAATCTCAAAATATTTTTCCATTTGAGTTAACCAAGCCTCAACATCATCTCCATAGGTGCTTCCCTTAAATTTTGGTGAGATAACTTTTCTCATATCCCTAGACAACTCAATTGCGACACATTTTCTTTTGCTACTTTCATATTTGGATAGAGATTCTTCTTCCCTATGTTGATTTAATTGATTAAGGTCATGAGAATTTTCTCCCTCATCCTCATTAGGTATTTCTTCCTCTTCACCTAATGGAACTTCCTGATATTCTTGTTATTTCCTTTTCATTTATGGTTCAATATTTTCTATCCTTGCCCTAGTTTCATCCATGATGGCCAAAATACAATCCAAATTGGTTTTAGTGTTATCTAGACCTTGTCCAAATTCCTGACTTTCTCCAAGATTCATCCTTGTTCTCACCATCTTTTCAAAAAAAAATTATACCTGAAGGTTCGTCTATATTAGATCCTATCATGGTTTACTTAATATATTGAAAAAATTTCAAAAGAGTAAACATTCACACACAAGAAATTCTATTTTTCTCATAATTTTTGATATAGAAAATAACTTTTCATTTATTCATAAGGATTTCAACTTCCTTTCATTTACATTGAATTATTGTTCAAGTAGTCAAGAGGAGAGTATCCATTGGATTCACTCTCAAATACATAGCTTAACGAGGTATACCCTTCAAACTTTTGTTCATCTCTAATTTCTTCTCTATCCCAAAAAGGATAGTATCTCTCAGATTTTTCTTCTGATACATAATTACGAGGTACATAACCTTCTAACTCACCACTCAAGGAGCTATAACAATTATCTCAATCATGGGTAAAACACGAGGATCTCTAAACAAAATAGTTGGATTGACACTACATTCTGAGGGCATATCCCTAGAAAGTGATAGTGAGTCTAGCTCTTCTAGAGAGACAAGAGGTAGATAGTTGAAATTGGGTTCATTCCTCATCCTTCTCTTCTCTTGGCTAATTCACAATAGAGTGTGACCAATTTTCTTGGTATCACTTAGCCAGATGGTAAGCCCATTTTCATAGTTAGTTCCTTTTATAGTACAAACAAGGGTTTCCTTTTCCTTCTTGGCCCTTAGGTAACACTCATTCTCGATTACTGACTTTCTTGCGGTTAACCTGAGACGCACCATCCTAGAACAAGAATTTACCAAACATCAGTATTCACATAATGTTGGGAGGGAAAATATAGCAAGCACATAGGTTCTAGAGCTAAATCTAGTAGCTTTGATACCACGTGTAACATGCCCCTTGTTCTACATAGTAATTTTCCTATTTTTTACCATAAGTGAATTTAATCTAATGGCTAAACACATATCAATAAAAAAAATTATTTCCAATACAAGATAAAATGCACACATGATAGCAACAAAATACCTTTCTCATTCATTCAATGAATGGTACAATATTTCCAAATAAATGATTTCATAATCCAAATACAAAATAGATTTTCCATTTTTCAAATAAATAGATACAAGTTACATACATAGCTCATTTGAGCTCCATTGGCACTAGAAATACAATTGATCTAGGAAATCCCCTTTCAAATCTTGGCTTGTTGTCTAGGAGGAGAAGCATCACTCAAGCATTTTTTTGCCATCCATGGACTAACTGCAGTCCCCCACACATCTACCACATATGGTAAGATGGCCCTACCCTTCGACGAAGATCTTTGGTCTGGAAACCACATAGTACTAGCCTAATTTGAGCCGGTGTTGTGTCATGCATAATGCATAACTAGAACTTTATCATACAACACGTCTATGTTCTACGTGTATGAAAATCTCAAACTAGCATGAATTAATAAGGTAACACAATTAACTAATAGTGTAACCAATATTTAATATGTAACACAATTAACTAATAGTGTAACCAGTGGCAAATTACACCACTTTGGCTAAAGTATTCATCACCCCTATTTTAAAATGGACATTGCACGCTCATCCACCATTCTAACTTGATTTGTTAAGATCGATTATATTCTATGCATAGGAAGTTCCCTCCATTGGATAATCTACAACCCCAAGAACAACCTATATACATTAAGTAATCTAAGACTCTTCCACTAGATTAAACGTTTGTTTCCATAACCTACCAATTCAAATCTAGCTATGGGCTATTAAGACCTCACTCTATTTAGTACTTTCTATGAAATATATATATCTATGTAAGCAATCACTCATTATGGAGTATGTACAATCAATTCCAACAATAGAGAATTTCAATTTATAACAACAAATGATTATCAGTGGCCAAATGGATCATGAGCGCGGACGAGAGCAGAGGTCTGGGTGGGAAAATGGATCTTTCAAATTGTCTGGTACTAAGCAGGATGATGGCGATGGATCGACGAAGGCCCATGTGGGTCACGAGTCTGCCTCGAGTAAGAAGAAAAGTGTGGAGGAACCGGAATGGGGGGATTCCCCAAAAAAGCTTGTGGACGACCTGGGAGGGAAGGATATTTCGGTCCCTTCCTCTAAGGTGCCCGCCGGTGATTGCCCTAATGGTAACCTCAAAGGTGTGGTGGGGTCTAGTGACACGAATGGAGGGCATCGTAAGAAGTGGGCCTCTCTGTTTGGGGTTAAACCTAATGGTAAGTCAAATTTTCCCCCTGTGCGCAACATTTCTTGCCCTACGGTTGGAAAATTTGCAATTTCTATTCCAAATGAGATCATTGATCATAATATTGCTCTAATGGATAGTTCCTTAGTTGGAAAATTTATGGGCCAAAGGCCAAATATAGAGGTTGTTAGGGATTTTGTTAGGAAGAAATGGAGAACAATCAGTAGTGTCTCTGTTGCGGCTCTCCCAAAAGGTTTCTTTGCTTTTGAATTCTCGAAAAGAGAAGACATTAAGGCAGTTAGAAGTGGTGGACCATGGGTTATTGGGAAATCAACTCTCGCACTTAAGAAATGGTCTTCAAATTTAGATCTAACGGACTCCATCTTTGAGACTGTTCCGGTATGGGACAGGCTTCATGGTCTTCCTTTGGAATACTGGAATGAGGATGTTTTTATGGGGATAGCTAGCTCCTTTGGGGAGTTACTATCGATTGATCCAATGACAGTAGCAAGAAAAAGACTGGTGTTTGCTAGAATATGTGTGGGTGTTTCTCAAGAAGCGGATCTTCCTTCCTCTGTAGAGATACATTCGAAACTTGGCTCCTGGTCGTAGGTTATTGAGTTTGAGACCATCCCTTTTGCCTGCTTCAACTGCAGAAAATTTGGCCATTGGGCGAAGCAATGCCCCCTTAAGGCAGTAAAAGAAATGGAAAACCCCAAAATGCCCTCAAAAGTGGTATGGAAAAAGAAGCAGGAGGAAAAATAAGCAACGGAATCAGTGAGAAAGATTGTTGTTTCTCCTGATAATTTTTTGGGTGATGCTGGAAATGAAGGCTCTGCCATCTAGATCCCCCATGTTTTAGTCCCAGAGATTAACTCTGATTCCCGAGACAAAGAGGAAAGTTTGGAATGTGATGTTGAGAACTTAGCCCTAAGCAAGGTGGCTGATTCTCTTTCCGCCGTCCAGATCCCCCATGTTTTGGTCCCAGAGATTAACTCTAATTCTCAGGACAAAGAGGAAAGTGTGGAATATTATATTGGGAACTTAGCCCTAAGCAAGGCAGCTGATTCTCTTGTCCCAGTGATGAGCCCTAATGGTCGAGACCTCGTGACACCAAGGTTGGACAATATTCCTATTCAGGGTCATTCTGGAGGTAGGTATTCCTTTGATTGTGTCCCTGCTTCAGGCAAATAACCCAATAGTTGAATCCTACTCGGATGTGGCTCCTATTGAAGTAGTTAAAGACACTTACTCAGACCCTAGCCAAGTAAGCTTTCTCAAAAGAAGTAGCTCCTCGCCTTGTGTGAATGGGCTCATGGATACTCTCCCCTGGGATCAGAAATTCTTCTCTGAAAAAGAATGGGAATCCAGTAAAGAATCAGATAGTCAAGATGATACAGATAGAGAAGAGGTGTTATCCAAGAAAAAGAAGAAAAAAGCAAAAATCAAAATCACCCCTTGTGGTATCTCAACAAGATCGAGAGCAAAAGTTGACGGTGGGGCAATTTCCTTGGCCAGAGGAAGAAGACCTAAAAGTTGGATAAGAGAGCACAATAGCTTTCAAGATATTACGGATGGCTTCCAAAAAACTATCCCTGAGATCCTTCTCTCTCCTAAATTATCATGAAGATAATGTCCTAGAACATCAGGGGACTTAATAACCCCCACAAGCAGGATATTTTACACAATTTTGCCTGGGACCAAAAGCCCGATATTCTCCTCATTCAAGAACCTAAAATGTTAAGTGAAAAGGTGAAAAATATTTCTCTATTCCAGCACTATTCTATTCAGGGAAGCAATTCTATTGGCGCCTCTGGTGGGGTAGCGACTTTTTGGAACTGTAAGATTATAAGAGGTGATCCCCTTTTTTCTCATCCTAATCATGTTGCCACTAGATTGACTCATATAAGGGAAAACTTCAGCTGGATCCAGTCTAATATTTATGCTCCTAACTGTAAAAAAGCTTAGAAGTTTTTTTGGAAAGAATTAGCTGCTTTTTGGAATATCTTTCAAAATGACCCCTGGGTTGTCATGGGTGATTTTAATTCCCCTCTCCTTTAAGGAGAAAAGTTTGGTGGTTCTTAGATCAATGAAAAAAGCAAAGAGGATCTTCTTGAATTCATCAACAATCAGGCTTTGATTGACCTGAACCTGCAAGGGAGCTCTTATACATGGTCGAATTGAAGAGTTATGTCCGATCTGATCCAGGTGAGACTTGATAGAATCCTTGTTTCTAATGTATGGCTCTTAAATTATTGTTGTTCTCTGAAGACCCTCCCTAGGATTGGATCTGACCATTTTCCTATTGGTTTTGTTGCTGACCACTTAAAGATTAAGAGGAATACTCCTTTTCATTTTGAGAAGATGTGGCTTTCCCATCCTCTCCTTTGAGAGGAAATAAGGAAATGGTGGAATATTAATATAAAGGGCACTGCCTTATTTAGAGTCGCCAAAAAATTAAGAGAAGTTAAAATGAATCTCAGAAAGTGGAAAAAATAGTCTTTTGGCAACATCTTTAAAATCAAAGGTGATCTTCAATTTAGGCTTTCTAAAATCCAAAACAAAATTCAAAAGGAAGGCTACCTGAACGAAACTAAGGAGAAGGAGAACAAGATTCTCACAAAACTTCATGAGATAATTGCTAAAGAAGAGGAATTTTGGAGACAAAGGTCCAAAGCTCTTTGGTTAAAGGCCGGAGACAAAAACACCAGATATTTTCATCTTTTAGCATCTAAACACAGAGCAGCTAATAAAATCTCTGTGATTGTTGTTAATGGTAGAAATTATGAAGAGGAAGAGGACATCAGAAGAGAGGTTGTCCTATTCTTTAAGAACCTTTTGTCTGAGAAAGAGGGAATTAACTTGGAGGATCAAAATCAATTACTGGAGGCTATCCCCAGGATTGTTAACTCTAGAGACAATGAAATTCTGACTACTATACCCACTAGTGAGGAAATTAAAAAAGTTGTTTTCTCTTTTGAATGAAGCAAAGCGCCTAGTCCTGATGGCTTCCCTTTACTTTTTTTCCATTGGTTCTGGGATATTGTTGGGGGGGATGTTGAGAAGGCGGTGAAAGATTTCTTCCGTTCTAGAAACCTTTTGAAGGAGTTAAATGCCACTTTCTTGGTTCTTATCCCCAAAAAACCTGGAGTGCAGGATTTTGAAGGGTTCAGACCTATCAGCCTCTGTAACTCTTTCTATAAAATTATTTCGAAGGTTCTTACCTCTAGGCTGCTTCTCATTTTGCCCACTATTATTTCCCCTCAACATAATGGTTTTGTGCCTGGAAGACAAATTCTTGACTCCATTGTCCATGCTCATGAGAATATTCACTCCCTCTCAGTTTCTAAATCGGAAGGATTTCTTCTAAAGCTTGACATATCGAAGGCTTATGACAGGGTGGACTGGAACTTTCTGTTTAAAATCTTAAAAAAATTTGGGTTCAATGAAAGGGTCTTGCAACTGATTGAATAACTCATTACTTCTGCTTCTATGGCGGTTCTGATTAATTGGACCCCTTCCACCTTTTTCCGTAGTTCTAGAGGGTTAAGACAGGGAGATCCCATTTCTCCTATCCTCTTCACAATTATGGCTGAGATTTTTGGTAGGAATATGAATAAATTGGTTGCTCAAAGATCTATTGTGGGGCTCAAACTGTCTTCGAGCAATTTGATTTGCTCTCACCAACAGTTTTTTGATGACACTCTGCTTATGGGTAGATCTGCTGTCTCGGAAGCTAAAGAGATGAAACTTTTGGATACCTATGGAGGAGCTTCTAGTCAGATGATAAATAAGAAAAAAAGTTTGTTATATTTCTTTAACACACCTTTGCACAGACAGAGGAAGATAACTGGAATTCTTGGTTGCAAGATAGAGTCCCTTCCTGCTACTTATCTGGGATTACCTCTATGCTTAAAACCTCTAGATTCTTTCTAGATCTCTCTGGTTGATAGGTTTGGAAAAAAAAATTTGGCTGGAAAGGAGCTCACCTAAGCCAAGAAAGAAAACTCCAGCTTCTTAAAGCCTCCCTGTAGAATCTCCCTATCTATGCTCTTAGTCTTTTCAAATTCCCAACCAAATATGCCAAAACCATTGAAAAGATTCAAAAGAGATTCCTTTGGTCGGGAGTCGAAGAAAGAAAAAGAATGCCTCTTGTTGGTTGGGACCTGGTTTGCAGATCAAAAAAGGATGGAGACCTTGGGCTAAGAAAAATAAGACTGTTGAACAAGTCGCTAGTAGCTAAACAGATATGGAGACTATTCTTCTCCTCAGGGGAATGGAGTGAAATAATTAAAAGCAAGTATTTACAGAATAACAATTCCCTCAAGGATCTTATTGAGAATTCTTATCTCCCGAAAGGATCAAGTTGCTGGAACTATATGATTGATGGGATTAAGGTTGTGAAATTAGGATTGAAATGGCAGGTTCGCAATGGTAACCAGATCAGATTTTGGGATGACTGTTGGTTGCACAATGAACCTCTGTCTCAGGATGGGAATCTCAGTAGATGGGATAAGTTTTGCAAAGATACTTTTGGCCTCTTTGTAAAATATTATTGGCGAGATGGTAAGTGGATCAATCTCCCCTTGATAATACCTGCTTTGGTCTCTGTTTACTCCTCTTTGAATGCTGTCAGACATTGCCTAAATCAGGAGGATAGTCTTATCTGGAAGTATGAGCCTTCTGGGTGCTTTTCTGTCTCTTCCGCTTTTTCCCAGCTTTCACATGCTCTTAATCCCCCCCTCTATGGTCGCATGCTTGGACTAAGCATCTCTTACCTAAGGTTAACATCTTTTTTTGGTCCTTGCTGCAAAATAAAGTGCTAATTGTGGATAATCTTTGCAAAAGAGGTTTTCTGCTCCCCAATAGATGCTACCTCTGTAAAAGCGATGCCGAATCAGTTAACCACCTCTTTATCCACTGTCCTTTCTCTTGTTTGGTTTAGGACAAGCTTCTGAAATGCTGGCATTTTTCTTGGATCCCCCCAGAGTCGGTTGAAGACATTTTTGTTCAATGGAAAGCCCCTTCTCTCAACCCCTTTATAAAAAAACTTTGGGCTTTCTCGTTCCCCCATGTGGCTTGGGGAATTTGGAAAGAGAGAAACAATAGGATCTTTAGGGATAAGGAGTCATCGGAGGAAATTATGTTTGAAAGAATTCTTGGGATGATTAAAGAAAACTTCTCTGTTGTTCCCTTAAGGGAGGACAAGTTTGAGGTTATGGTTTGCTCTCCTTATGACAGCCTAATTGCTAGGGAATGGAGAATTAAATGGGATATTTCCAATGCTCCTAATCGGGCCAAAAAGTCCAGGGAGGAAGTTTGCTAGAGTTTTCCTATGAATGGCTGGGCCAAAGCCAACTTCGATGGTGTGGCCAAAGGAAATATGGGGAAGGTTGGGTGTGGTGGGGTCCTTAGGGACTCAGCAGGTAACTTTATGGGAGTCGTTGCCACCCCTTTGGGGTCTAAACTAATCATGTGGCAGAAGCGGCGGGTGCTTATTACATAATCAACCTTGCAGTGGAAATTAAATGTAAAAATTTATGGCTTGAAGGTGATTCAAAAAATATAATAGACAGCCTTTGTGGTAGGTCCCAGCCCGCATGGTCGATTAAAAACTAGATTGAAGATGCTAAGGTTTTACTTAGTAAGTTCGATAGAATAAAAATCACTCATGCTTACCATGAGGCGAATGTTGTTGCGAATTTTTTTGCTAATGAGGGAGTTAAGAGTGATAAAATCCTCACATGGCACAAAAGGATTGACCTCCATTCCGATGTTCAAGCTTTAATGGCACTCGATGCGGTGAATGGAAAAGTGGCGGCTTCTTGTAATAATGAGGAAGGTACAAGTCATGACTAACAAAATAAGTAGACAATATGGGGCTGTGAGTATCTGGTAGAGTAATTATTTACCTTGGAACGCTTTGTGGATCCTGTGAAGCAAAGGAACTATCTGGAATAGGTTCTCCATTTGCAACAGTATTCGCACCGAGATCTCAAAAATGGGCAGGGAATGGAAGAGGGTCGAACCTACCAGTTTCGAGTCACACACCAAAAACACTAAAGTGTGGAGCAAAATAAGAAGTGGTGGCTTACTTCTGTTCATCGAGAAACTCCACGACCCTCAGGAGGAGATTACTGATTTCTTTGAAAAAATTTGGAATAATGGGGAGGTTCTCCTCTTTGGGAGGAAAGTTTAGATTGATGAAGCTTTGATAGCAGAGGTTACTGGTATCCCGATTGAAGAGCATAAATTTTTTAGAGACAGAAAATTCTCTGATGAAGTTGTGATGAGGTTCCCTAAGACCGAAATGGAGAAGCAAAAACTTGTCAAGATGTCGAACAGTTACTATGAAGCAGACACCATAAAAGCTTTATGGAGAAAAGTGCTAAGGGTTATCATGGAGTACATCACTCTTGACGGCCGCTTCACTAGGGTTTATGGATATCACTTCATGCTACTCAATCACTTCCGGCATAAGGTGCTTGTTTCCATCCCTTTCTTTTTGCTCTGTTCCCTAAGAAATAGCTTTTCTGACCATAGTAGGAGCCCTAAAAGATACCCGATTCTTCACACGGGTCTTTTAAGGCTCATTTATGAGAACTTTCAGAATATGCCTGCCCTCTCAAACCCTAAAGCCCCTTTGGAGCCTGATGAGGATGATACTGAGCCTAGTATATATGGGACTAAAGTTTCTTTTGGCCGTGTCAAGCTCTCCTCGCTTCCCCTGCCCCCCCTTCTGCCTTTGGCCGCTCCCCCCAGCCTTCTAGTGCCTGCTCTGTTCCTACTCCCAGGCGCATAAACCTTAATGCTAAATTGGCAGGCTCTAGTTCTCCGGCTAACAAGTTAGTTTCCTATCCTGATGACTCTCCTGTTGTTTCTGCTAAAGTAGCCGAGGTCAGTCTTGAGGATCCCCACTTCCCTCAAAATATTCAAAAGGAGAACTATAGCCCTCCCAGAGTTGCGGAGTCGGTTAATTTTGGGATCAATACTGATAGTGACCCCCCTTTTGACTTCGTTCAAACTACCAAGAGATATTCTGAGGACCTATTTAATTCTGCCAAATGGTTATTTTATGAAATTAGTGAGTTGAAGACCAAAAATCTATCTCTTCATAGTAAGTTGGGGGAAATTGAAGCCAAAGTTGTGGGGCTAATACAACTCGAAGTGGAGAAGAATACCTTTGTGAAGGATAGCATACAAAAGGACAGCACGACTAAAAATGATCTTGATAAAATTAAAGGAACCATGAAAAAAATTGTTGATTAGAACTACAGAATAGCCAAACATAATTATTTAATCATCAAAGCCATGACCGAAAGATTGGAGAAAACCCAGAAAAGAGCGCCGATTGTCAACCTTGATAAGGAGGAAGACCAGGATGAGGACGTGGGGATCTCTAGCTGCACCAGATCAAGTATGAAAAGAAAAGCCCTGACTACCCCAAATATGACTCAGATTTTCATGGAGGGGGTCTAGGATATGGTGGACCTGGAAGAGGTTGCTGACGAGCTTCTGAAGACTATGGATTAGCTGTGGCTGGGCCTAGTTTTGTCTGTTTGCCGGCCGTCTGATGGCTTTTTTGTAGCTTTTTGTGGCTGTTTGTTTTAGCTGGTTTTTATCTCTCTGACAGCCTTTTTGTCTTTCGGACCTCTATTTTGGTCTTTGCTTGTAATGTTACTTTGTGGTTTCGAGTCCCTGTAAAACCCGTTTATCCCTTTTATCAAAAACAAATGATTATCTATTCTCAAATGTTGAAAATAATCTTTCCCTAGAGCTTATTACTTCCAAACAGCAAACAAGAAAAATATAATCAATTTGAATCAAATAATCATAAAAGAGTAATATTCAACATGCCTATAAATATAAAGCTCCAATTGATCTAGCTAGTTTCCAATCCTAGCCTCCTCAAATCATCTTGCAACTTGGCAACAAAACCTTACTACACTTTCCCAAACTCCCTCACAAATTCTCACAATAAAACTCTTGCAGTTCACTCTCAAACTCTCTCACAAAACTCAAGAAAAAAAAAGAGTAGTTCTTAGAAAAATAACAAGGTGTAAACTATGTGTCCCTTTAGGGTAAAGAATGCCTCTATATATACACAAAAATTAGCTTCCAAAGGATAGAAACATGGTGGATGAATCAACACTTCTCAGTTTACATGGTTTGACTCAGCTTGGCAAACAAAAGGTGGCAGATTTTAAACATACTTCTCAAAAAATTAACACAGCAAATAGCTTCTTTTAAAGATAGCAAGAATGAATTTCAAATATGCAAGGTAAAAGGTTAAATAGGTCAACTCTAATCCTACCAGCATTCAAATAACTTATTCTCCTATTTACTTTGGTTTCTATCATTGTACAGAGCTCACAAAATAGACTTCTAATACAAAGCAGATATTCATAGTTTGGCGCCACATTAACCTCTTTTCGTGGTTTTGGTGTTTTGCAGATTATGACTGAGTCAAAGCTTTAAATGTTTTACAAATAGCTTTCAATACATATTGACCAAGTCTCATATATTCCTATGCACCTTCCTTCATATATTGTGTTCTATTTGAAAGCAAGATAAATCATTATAAGTGTTAATAGTGTTGCATTTATGCACGCTACATTATTGCGCCCTTCATTATATACTATGGATACATAGTATGTGCATGGTTTACATTAATATCAGTGCTTTATTTACATAAACATCGCTTTATCAACCATTAGAATATATTAACAATAACGATATATATATTTATATATATATGCATTGCATATATTCATTATACATATATATATACATATGTATATATGAATAACTTAACATGTTATTATATATATGTATATATATATATCAACTCAAATGATAATTAGTATTCACCATTCGATATTTGAATGCATATTCTTATTTCCAATTACTATTAATATCGCACATGTATATATATATTAATATACTTGTATATGGATGTTACCTTCATGTCAATACATACACGTATATCAATATATATGCATATATATATATATGTATGTATATCCATCGTATATATTTGTATATAACATTACCTTCAAACACAAAGCAATAATATTGACTGACATATATACACTAAATATATATACATGTCACTTTATCCATTCAATGTTCCTGTGCATATAGGTAACTCGACCATAAGCATGTGTAGATACGTATATCTACATATACTTATGTACGTGATTACTCATGTGTATGAGTTCATTGTGGACATGCTTATATGTATATATATACATCCTATGTATATATCTCATCGATTATACTTTTAAAGAAGTATTCAAAAACATAATGAAACTCAAACTCTTATTTCACGTATGACCTCATAAACTAACAAAACCTCTCCTAAACAATCAATTCAAGGTATCTTACCTTTTACTTGAAACTATTGACTTGACTATTCTATCAGTGAGTGTGTGAAAACTCAGTTTAGACTCTCTTAAGGGTTTCCAAACCAAAATCCTTCTCCTGAGTGATACTTCCCCTCCCTTTCAAAGACGTGAACCTACACCTACAACCAACTTGCCACATTTGCAAAGGTATTCAATTGATCACAAAACAATCACTGGCAATATATATTCAATACTCAGAATTAAGATACATATATAACATCAGTTTGAATCAACCATCTATTTATTATATTTCCAATGATTCATACATTCAAAGTGCATTCACATTTATTTCCATGAAAGTTACAATCACACACATATATGCAAGTATTTCATCTAGCTAGGTAAAAGTAACTAAGTTAGTATACTACGGGGTGTAACAATGGTGACACCACGAAGTAGTGTAGTACAATATTGTAAGCGCACTCACAATTTAGTGGCTCTAATTTAGTAGACATGTTAAAAGGAATAATTGTGTGTAGCATGTTATTTCCCTTGTGATTGACATGCACTTTGTCTGTCACAATTTATTTCTAATATTATTGTATGTTTTATTGATACTATTATGAATTTTCTATAATAAATATTATAAAATACTATATACTATCAATTATAATATTACATTAATGATATATTATATATTATAAATTAAAATATTATATTATAGTATATATAATAATTTTTTTATGATTTATTAATAATTTAAAATGTCATATATATTTATATAAAAATATAACATGTATCAAATTATATTAAAATAAAATACTATCTAAAATGAAAAATGATGACACCATCAAAATCCAAGCCTGTTGTGGTTAAGATTACTATTGTTTTCTTGTCGCAAATTGTTTCAATACATAAGATTGGTCAATGGAGACACCAGGAAGTAGTATACTACAAGATTGTAAGTGTGCTCACAATTTAAAGGCTTTGATTTAATGAATATGATAATTGTATGTAGTATGTTATTTCCCTTGTTATTGAACATGCACTTTGTCTGTTACACATTATTTCTACAATTGCTACACGTTCTATTGATATTATTTCTTTGCCACTTGATATATTATGGCCTAGATAGATTAGTGAAGATTTCATCAAATAAACAACTCCAAATGCTACTTCAAGAATGCTTTTTATTTTTGGGATTAATATTTTCATTTAAATGGGACACTAGATTATCTAAGTGGTGTTAAAAAAGGCTCTAGAAAAATTCATCGCCAGCAATTCCCAGAAAGAAAATTCACCATCACCAATTTACCACCATTACAATACATCTATGTCATCTCATATAAACTACTACCTTCATTACTATCCTAATGATTCTCCAATGAATGTGTTCCCTTAGATTCACATCATTATTTAATGGTATCCACCACTTAATTCTCAGTTATTGTTAAATCCTTTATCTTAACCTACAAATCGGTGCTAGGAAGGGCCTTTGAGTGGTTTTCAGTGAATAAAGAGAATATAACTTTCAATGGATAAACTGTAGCTGACATCGTAGGAGGGAAGCCCGTTGGTTTAAACAAACTTATATCAATCGATGTCATGATAGCAATCATTGGAAGGGTGACCTCTAAAAATCAGAGAGCCTTTTCCTTGTAAGTCAATGAAATCTAGCTAATCAGTGAGTGGACATAAAGGCAACACAGCAACAGGCGGAAGATTTAGGAAACCCAACAACTCTAACTACCTATTTGTTGATCACCTCTTTTTACTATTTTTGGACGATGTGTTTTTCAAGTAGCTGCAAGCCTTGTGAACGATCTAATAAACATTCTAGCATACTAAAAGCCACTCCATTGTATACTCCTTTTCATATGAAATCATTCTACTGTTACTTTTTCTTATGAAAGATTATGACTATTCTTAATGCACGTTCTAATGAAAGACTTAAAAAGATATTTGGGGAGATGCCATCTAACTTTGTAATTATGTAGTAGTTATGTAGGATCTTCGTTTTCTCTATTTATAATTAAAGTTTGGAATTGGTAACTTATCATGCAATTAGATATCTAAAGAGAATTATCTTTAAATTGATTTTTAAAGATTTGATCAAAATCTTATCATGGAATCTTTAGTAGTTGAAGTAAAAAATATCATTTATTGTTAGAATTTAACATTGTATTTTTATTTAAAATATAACTTGTATGCAATCTAAATGATTTCAATACGTTTTGGTAATCATAAATCTTGTTATATTTAACCTTTATATCCAACACAAATGATCTACTAGTTGAACACACTATTTATTGTTATAAAAATCACACATTCCTATTTAAAATATACAACTTATATTCAATTTTGATCATAAATTTTTTTGACAATTTTTCATATTTCATGTTAAAATTCAACCTATTGATTGTACTCACCTTTTACATTTGTCATAGGAAAAATATATAGTATGAAATATCCTGATGCATATATATTGTCACCCAATAGTCATATACATAAGAACAATATTTTTCCACATAAGAACAATAATTGTTTAGATGAGCACCTTAATTTATAAATGATACTTATATTGTATAGTTATAACAATTTATTTAAAGAAACAAAGTGTTTAATAACCACCCTTGTTACTACCATTTTTTATTATACCTTTAATATCCTCTTGATTGACCAAACATCTTCTTCCAATAAGAAGAGATAGTTTTATAACCTTACTCAACCATAGCAGGGGTGATAGCTCTACACCACAATTGTACAATCTTGCACTAAATAAAATAAGCTCACATAACATTACAAATCCTTAGACCTAGACCTAATCCTTGAGGGTTCATTTGAGATGACCCTACCTATGTATGTTTTTTTAAGAATCAAAGCCACATTATTCACATGCCAAAATAGAAGATTTCCACATAGAGACAACTTATACTTACATCACATACTGACACATAATAATTAACTTTCATAGAACACCTATACACATTGTCACTGACCAATACATACATCACCAAAAGCACAATGTGACTACTTGATTTGTACATCACATATACACAATAGAATTGTCTCATACATACATCACATACACACATAATGACTAGCTAGAAAAAGGAAGTGGTGGTAACCTTATTGCAAGGATGTTTACTTTTACCTAGTTAACTAACACATAATCCTTAAGTACATAAAAGCTAAAAGGAGGAATGTTTGACACAAAAGAAATCAACTCCACTCTTGTTGTCCCAGTACACTTAACCACAAATTCACATATTCAAATATTTGATGCAAATAGATTAAAATCCCAAAGTCT
>VDFB02034642.1:0-10342 GCA_007258455.2 Sequoia sempervirens
AAAGGAAAGAGCAAGGTGGCACCTGCTGGGGATGTGAATGCAACCTTATATAGAAACAAGGTAGGTACTCCAACTTTCCTTTTAAGTTTAAGAATTTTGGGGAAGAACCTACACAACTGTCTGTTGGATTCAGGAGCTTCGGGCAATGTTATGCCATTTTCCATATGTAAGAAGTTGGGATTAAATCCCATTCAAAAAAATAAGGTCATTCAACTTGACAAGACAGAGGTTAATGTGGTGGGAGAATTAAGAAACATACATGTTCAAGTAGGGTCAAACCCTAGGATCCTAACCAACATAGATATTCAAGTGGTAGATATTCCTAAGACCTATGCTATGCTGCTAAGCCGAGATTTGATGAAAAATTTAGGGGGATATCTTTCCCTTGAATTTTCACATATGTGGCTATCATGGAAAGGGATTCCTAATCAAATTAGGATTGAAAGTGAGCCTCACCTCAAGCATATCATCACTAAGTATGATTGTCTTAATGAGGTGGCTTACTTTGAGACTGAGATGGGGGTTTATAAACAAGAGGAAATCCTAACCTTCTCGGTTCTCAATGCTAAAGACATGTCAAAACAAAAAAACCCCGACCCCACCATGGATGAAAATCAATAGGCCTTGGTTAAAAAGTTGCAACAAGACCAACTAGTCTTAGGGGCAGATATAGATTTGTAAAGTCTCCTGCTCCCTAACTGGTGCAGGGTACATTATCAAAGTCATTCAGAATTGACTTGTCAACCTTGCAGGGACATTCTAAATCAGGTTTCCCAAGCTGAAGAAGCTAGCACAAGCCACCCTGAGACCATTGCAGACCGCTTCTCATTTGAAGCCAAGGAGGCAACAATGTTAACCAGGGATAGGACACTTCCAAAAGAAATTTCTTCCCAAATTGAACTGGCCTCAGTCACATGTCTTAACCAGCATATTGATGAGGGGCAACCCTAAGGTTTGTCTGACACCCTTGCATTGCCAAATATACCAGAATCCAAAGGGTTAACTAAAGACACTTGTGATTGTCAGAAGGATAGTCACGGATTAGATGCTATAACTAAACATGAATTGGAGATCACACCTAAGGAGCTTATAGAACACCCTTCTCTTATACTTGATCTAGAAGATCAAACAACCCTATCTATGGCTCCTTCTATCCAAGCATCCACAATAACTTCAAAAGGGTCAACCCCTACTTGTCATCAGTTATGGACCCTTACCTTTGATGGATCCAATTCCAAAACCGGCTGTGGTGTTGGAATTGCACTAACCAGCCCTCAAGGGAAAATTGTCTTTTCTTCTTACATGTTGCAATTTGGATGCACGAACAACATGGCAGAATATGAAGCTCTGGCTCGAGGATTAATGTTTGCACACAAGAAGAAGGTCACTGCCTTGGTGGTCAAGGGAGATTCAGAAATAGTAGTCAAACAAGTATGCAGCCAGTATACATGTCACAATAGAAGGCTGGCAGTATATAGGAATAGGGTCTGGAATCTGATCGAAGA
Organism: Sequoia sempervirens; assembly: GCA_007258455.2. Classification (NCBI taxonomy): domain Eukaryota; kingdom Viridiplantae; phylum Streptophyta; class Pinopsida; order Cupressales; family Cupressaceae; genus Sequoia; species Sequoia sempervirens. The sequence continues at coordinate 1,506 of VDFB02034642.1, forward strand.
CTTTGATGCCTTTGGGATTAGCTTAATCCCTAGAGAAGAAAATTAGTTAGCTGATGCACTGGCTGTTGCTGCAAGCACCTTGGAACCTATGTGGCTCCAAATTCAAAAGATTCTCAGTGGAACTGATGTCCACCCCAGCTGTCCCTAACAATGTCAAGAATTTCCAGGTCTTTGATGATGATCGACATATCCTGGCCTTCTTGGCAAGCTCAGATGTCTTTGAGGGACAAATTATTGATGAGTCCGACAGGGATCAAGGAGATTGGAACCCTGAAGAATGTGATATAGAAGGAGTCCTTAATCTGAAAAGCAATAACATTTCCAAGGGAATGGTTGCCTTGGAAAGGATTTTTGACTCAGACCCAAGGGCTCGAGAGAAAATATCAGCTGAAGAAAAGGGAGGAGAATATGAAACAATTAACTTGGCCGATGTCGGCTCTAAAAGGAATGTCTATATAGGGAAGGCCTGCCCTGAAACAATTAGAGAGGACATATTGAGGGCCCTTAAGAAAGATATTGATGTGATATCTTGGGGATATGAAGATCTTCAGACATTTGATGCTTCAGTTATGACTCACACTATCCCCTTGAAGCCCGAGGCTAAACCCTTCCGATAGAAGCAGCGCCCTGTCAACGCCTTGATTGAGCTATTGATTTATAAAGAGGTCCAAAAATTGTTGTCTGCAAGGATAATCTTTTGTGTGCGCCATTCAACATGGGTGGCTAACCTAGTCCCAGTTTGTAAGAAAAATGGGGAAATCAAACTATGCATTGACTTCAGAAATTTGAATAAAGCCTCAAAAAAAAGATAATTACCCACTTCCTTCTCTGGATGAAGTTCTGTAGACTATCAACGGATCTCAAATGATGTCATTCTTGGATGGTTACTCTGTATATAATCAGGTCATGGTCAACTTTGAAGACAGGATGAAGACGACCTTCACTACCAAGTGGGGGCGTTTTCATATAGAAGGATGCCATTCGGCCTGATAAATGCTGGAGAACCTTTCCAGCATGCCATGGACATAGCTTTCAAGGATCTAATTGGTAAATGCATTATTGTTTACATAGATGACTTGACGGTGTTTTCCAAGGACCGATTGAACCATGTTGCTGATTTAGCCAAAGTTCTTCAAAGATGTATCCAGTATGGAGTCTCCTTGAATCCCAAAAAGTGTGTGTTCAGAGTTTCTGAAGGGAAGCTCTTGGGACACATAATTTTAGAAAGAGGAATATCCATCAACCCAGATCGAGTTGAGTCCATCCTCAAGACAACCATGCCAGGAAGCAAGAAGGAGATGAGATCCTTCTTTGGAAAGATCAACTTCGTGAGGAAGTTTATCACAGGCTTTGTAGAAATCGTGAAGCCCTTGAATGAGATGATGAAGAAGGATACTAAAATAGAGTGGAGTGATGAGGCAAAGGCTGCATTTTCTCAATTCAAGCAGTCCATCACAGAGGCTCCATTCCTCACTAGCCCTGACTACTTAAGGCCGTTTTATATTTACTCTTTTGCCTCTGAGCATTCTTGTGCAGCTGTTTTAACTCAGCGGAGAGAAGAGGGGGAAGAAATGCCAATTACTTTTATGAGCTCCCCTTTCAAAAATGCTGAAGCTAAATACCCACCCCTGGAGAAGCAAGATTTCACGCTAATCTGGGCTGTCAAGAAGTTCAGACATTATATTCTCTGGAGCCAAATCATTGTTGTGGTTCCTGACACAACTGTAAAGTCTGCTTATGTAGAGCGAGTTGGGAGAAAGAAAGGGAAAATGGATGGCCATCTTACAAGAATTCAATCTAGAGATAAATCCCATGAAATTAGTCAAGGGTACTGGTTTGTCTCAATCCATGGCTAAGGTAGGTAACAATGTTATTTGTCAGCAATATACTACTCAGTCCTTCTCAAATGACCTGTGGTATGCTGATCTCATTTGTTTTATGCTCAATAACCGGTGTCCGGATGGAATGAATGCCACTTAGAGGAGAGCACTGAGACTGAAAATCTCACACTATATGTTTAAAGGAGGACTCCTATACAGGAAGAATTTTGAAGGAGTCTACTTAAGATGCCTTGATTAGCAAGAGGCCAAGCAGGTGATCTCTGAGTTTCATGGAAAACATGGCACGGGTCATGGGTCTGCAGATTCATTGGCACACCATATCCTTCGATCTAGTTATTACTGGCCCTGTGTATTCAAAGATGCCCATCAGCATGTGAGAACATGCCACATTTGTCAGATTTCTGCATCAAGGGAACACCATGCAGCCATGCCTTTACAACCCGTCTACAAGGTAAGGCCGTTTGCCCAATGGGCACTGGATTTTATTGGAGTGATTAACCCGAAATCCTTCGCAAGACACAAGTTTATCCTGACTGCTACTTACTACTACACAAGATGGACAGAGGCTATACCCTACAAGAATAGCACAACAGAGGTAGTGATCAGGTTCCTCACCGAGTGCATCACTACAAGGTTTGGGGTACCTTTCGCGCTGGTATGTGATAATGGTTTCACTTTCTCTTCTACTGAATTTATTTCCTGGGCTTATAATCATAAGATTGTCTTGAAATATTCTTCAAATTATTACCCACAAGGCAATGGAGTTGCATAGTCAACCAATAAGAATCTCTTAGGGGTGATTAAGAAATTGTTAGAGCATAACCCTAGAGACTGGCATACCCAGCTGAGATTCACATTGTGGGAAGATAGGACTAGGATTAAGGCTGCCTTAAACACCTCACCATTCAAGCTGGTATATGGCCAAGAGCCTTTTTTTCCCATCCATCTGCAAATACCTATCCTTGAGTTCATGCAGAAATTCTACTCTAAGGACAATAGGATAGAAGTCAGATTAGCTGCTTTGTTGAAGTTAGAAGAACAGAAAGATGCCGCATTGCAACAATTCTTTAGGCACCAGGCTGTTGTCAAACGTTGGTTTGACAAAAGAGCCAAAATCAAGGCCTTTAGGATATTAGACCTAGTGCTGCTATGGGACAAAGCTAATCAAAAGAAGGGCAGTCACCAAAAATTTGACAAACTTTGGCTAGGTCCTTATCAGATTGCTGAGATCTTAGGAGAAAATGCTTTCCGATTGAGTAGTCTAACTGGAGAACCTATTCCATTGCCCGTCAATGGACAGTTTCTTAAGCATTATTTTGAATCTTAAGGCTTGCTAATTTTTGTCTTGTATATAAGTAATTTGTTATTCTTTATGTAAATAATTTATTTGTTCTCCTGTGTGTAAATAATTTTTGTTTATGTAAGTAGCTTATGTGCTTCTGCGTGTAAATAACTTTTTCCTTCATGTGAATAATATGTTGCTCTTTGTGTGAGTATTTCACTCTTGGTTTGTAAGTAATTTGTTGTCTCTTTGTCTGTTCTTTTCTTCTGTCTTTTGTGTTTAGTTTCTTTTTGTGCTATTCTTTGGGGTTGATCTGTTTATTTCCATTTTAAAGTGATGGGTTGTTATCTGAAGCATACTCTAGTCATTAGGAGAGAAGTGGTTTAGATATTTTTCAGGTTTTCTGATTGGATGATTTTGTTCTCAATTCATTGTTTCATGCTTGTTGTCAATAAAAGTTGTGGGAAGTTTTAAAATAAGGTGCCAAGTAAGTAACCTTCATTATCTCCCCTGAATCTGTCACTAATTATTAAGATCATCCCCTCTTGTAAGGGTATATTCATCCTAGGACTATGGTGTTGTAAGATTTGAGTGAAAAATTCAATCTCCTAGGTGCTGTTATGAGGTCCATGGTAGTTTTCAACCCAAATCAGATGTTTAACATCTGACATATTGAAAAAGAAATGAATGTAATATCTGAAGCTTTGAGAAAAGAGAGAGAAAAAGAAAAGAATTATCAAAAGAAAAAAGAGGATTCAATATGCATGGGTAATTCCAGTATCTCTACCGGGGATATGGACGCCTGACTGGCAGTAGAGCAATGCTGTGAGAAAAATAGAGGTATCTTCGTCGGGGCTATGGATGTATGACTGGCAGCGGAGCAATGCCCAGGATATCATTGCACAACAGCTAAGGGGGTCAACTCATGTAGCTCAAATCTTGCACATTGTTGTCTGAAAGGTGAAGAAAACTTTATAAAAAGAGTAATGCACAATCAAACACACACATAGATTCAGGGGTAGCCATTGATTGACTTACATTTGATATTCTAGCTCTACCTTGCTTGTTATAGCTGACCCAACTGGAGTTGTAATGTTCATGAACCAAGAGTTCTGGGTAGCTGAATTCTTCAGATCCATGAAAATGGTTAAACCATTTTCCTAGCCGAGACGCCATTTGTTATGCCTTGCATAACCACCCCACTTTGATCTGGATCAAAATGGGTCCCCCTTTTTCATCTTTTTCTCTTTGGCCTTTGTTTTTCTGCCTTAGGCGTTTTCCTTTCAAAGTTCTATTGGAGGTGAAACCGGGACCAATACCAGAATTGGAAATTGCTTCTATGTTTTGGTCTTGTTTCGCCTCTAGTTCCGCCGTCTCAAAATTTTAGCCTTTATCTTTTTCTTTTGTTTTATCGGGTCCTTTAACCATCTCCGCGTGAGTGCTGAACCTCTCGTTCTCACTGTTCCATCCGTCCACTTCTACTCTTTTCATATGGTCTTGTTTGTGAAGCCATCCTTGCTTTATGCACTCCAATCGGACGGAAAACCAACTTGAACTTTTCTGCCGATGTTTCTTCCCCTCGACTTCGATTCCACCTTTTGATGCCGCTTTGCGGGAAAGAAGCGATCGACCTGAACCGAACTGATGAACCCTTAAACTTCTTTGTTTGCCTCCGATTCTTCAGATCTCCGGTTTCGCGACGCCATATGAGCGCCGTTTTATCAAGTTCTTTTTTATGACCTGAGTGACTTTGCAGCGGACGAGATGAACATTAATTTTATTAGACCTCGATAGCATTTGACTTTATCCGCCAATCTTTATGTTTTTCTCTCGTAAACCCAGATAATAACTTGGGTTAACTCCCGTTACAGCGCTACGCGTAAGTCCTGAAGCAAAGCAAAATTCTGGAACTGTAATTTGGTATCCCGTGATTGCTATTAGCACCTACCTGGTTATCACCTAAAGCTAATCAACTCTACTGATTTGACAGGGAAAAGGGTAGAAAGAAATACATAACATAAAACTAAAAATTGAAAAATAAGGGTGATACACCAAACTGAAAAGGACTATGAAACTCAGAATTTCATACACTTGTCTACAGTAACATAACTAAAGATGCACAACCTATTACTGTGTTTCTGCATAAATATTTCACAAAAAGGTCCTAGAACTCAAACTTCTAGTAGGAAGACATCTTCACAGCTAAAAGTTATTTTGCACTTCAAGACACAAGTTGCAACCTGCATTGACACACTTTCTGCATAAAAGTATCATGAACATGAGACAAAGTTAAAAGGAAATAATCAATACCTCACAGATAACTTGATCAGTCACTTAGTAATACACAATAATGTAGAGAATAAGTAGGAAATATCTCATATCAATTGCATCCAAGGTTCTCACTATATTTCATATCCAAAAAGAGTTACAAAAACATGGTCCAATCTGCTAAAGGACTCAAAAAAGCCACCAAGTAAAAAAACTGCACACTCAGAACTGACTCCAAATGAGTCAACCAAGTGACTATATCCTACAACTCCCTCCAAAAACCCACCAAAAGAGGAACTAGAAACTGATTGGGGTCAAATGCCCCCAAAAAGCCTAAAATATAGCAAATAGATTCTCCTCAAAAAGGCTCCAATGTGTGAAAGAAGTCAAGTTTGACCATGTCAAAACATTAAGAACTCCCAAAATTGCTCCAAGATGCTCCAAAAAGCCTCAAAAAGGGAAAAACAACTCCCTATATGCTCTCCTTATGTTTAAAAACTTCTCCAACTCCCCTATATGCTTGCAAAGCATAAAGGCCTAACTAAGTCATTCAAAGCATTTACATACCACTTTATTTTGCATTAACAATAGCAAATTTGATTAAAGTGACTTATAACAATATCACTTTAAATCAAAATTCTTTACAATCAAATTCTCCATGCAAAAATAATGGGAATATTGAAAAAAAAATATGTCTTAAAAGACTTACATACACAACATATATAAGGAGGACACACTGAGTTTACTAGGGGAATGAATATTAAGAAAAGGTATTAGTTTGATTTGTAAATGTAAAAAATAAAAGGTAAAATTACCTTCTACCTATTGACTTTAGCTAAGGTTATGAAACCATAAAGCAAAAGCGAAAAAAACCATTTGCAAAAGTATTCATTTGCAACATTTCAGCTTCCAGAGTCTTCTACCCACCGCCATAGGGTTTCATCGAGCTTCTATAGGTGACTTCCATGGTGGATTCCTATAGTTTCAAAGGAATTTTTACACCAATTTCTTGTGCAAAAAAAGGATGGTAAGCTTCCCGCAAGAAAAAATTTTGCATTTCCTTTATTTTCTGTAGAAAAATATGCTTGAAACTGAGCCCATTTGCAGGAAAAATGAATATAATTTTCCACTTCTGCCATTCATATGAATGCATTTTCCACATATTCTATAACATTTCATGCAAAAGCTCTTGAATAGAAATATTGCATTTAAGTAAACGATTTGGGTTCCTTTGCAAAAAATACAGGGACATTCTTGAATTGTATGGCCATGGCCATATATTATGTAGATACCCAGAAATTTTTGTCTTCTACCATGCCATTTTCAATTGCTTCCATACAATATTTTATGAGGGCTATTCTTACTACTACTAAGGATTTTGAAACTCTTTACATTTCTTTTCTTTGTTATGGCTTTGAAATTTCTCCATTGCAGGTGCTTGAGGGCTTTCTTCCATGCGGTCATTCTAAGGAAGGCCTACCTCCTCATATGCAATATTGTCCTATTGAATAAAGGACTTAACTATGTTGATAGCATTGCCATATGCACATTTCTCACCTTGTTTCCACAAATCCATTTATTAGCAGTCATAAACTGCCACCCCTAAACTATTATCTATTACCACTGTTAAGACTCTTGTAGCATTATCTTAGACTTTCCAGCATCAAGCCTACCTTTTTTTTGGATTACATAGCCCAACTCATTGGTTTGTGATAGCATGATAATTGCTTTTAACAAAATCACATGACTGTTGTGAATTGTCTTGATTCTCCTGTTGGTAACCCGTCTTTTAGAACTATACACTATGATCATTTTTTTTACCTTTATCCTCTTCAAATATGGTTGATATGTGATATTGAATAGTAGGATAAAAACCTATGAGAAGATAAGTAATTGTAAGCCTCATTCTCCATATACCCTTGACCCCTTTTTATGCACATTCCTTCAGGTTACTGTCCCTTTGTATTTCTTATGGGCTGAGAAACAAATCCATCAAGGACATACACAAAAGGAATACCATCATTCATTCAATATGCTCTGATAATCAAGATGATGAACCATCAACAATCTATTCATAATGGGAGTTCCAGTCTCAACTGTGCATAATGTGTTCATAGCTCTAACATTTTGAATTGCCACCAATCTTCTCACAATGCACCTGTTTGTCCTTCATTGTGGATTAGTACATCTATGAGACATAAAACTCTTTCTCACTAAGACATTGTTAACTGTCTTCTTAAACTCCCTGTAGCTCACTGTTATGAAATTAGAGAGTTCTAACTGAAGTAAATTCCATGCCTTTACATGATATTGTCTATAATATAAGCCTTGCTCTATACTTAACTTCAAACTCTCTACTACCATCATGCTATTACCCCAATCTTTGTGACTGTCCTTTAATAGATCCCCATAGGACTATGAAAAAGCTTCCTTGAACACCACAACATTCATGACCATGATTTTCTTCTTGATAAGATTTTATTTTTCTTTTTGATGGTTACTCCTCTCTTATTGATAGTCACTAATCTCTTTTTGTTGCTGTCCACCATAGCATTCCCACTGGACCTTAATGCTTCATGCCTTTTATAATATTCAACATCATGCCTTCACTTCCTTGTGCATTAGAATCATTGTTATTGTTGTAGTTTTCTTTTAATAGTGTTGATCTTTGAAGCATAAGGCCATTTCACTGTTTTAAGTATCCTTCTTACTTATTCTCTTCATTGTAATCCTATTGAGTAGATATTTGTTATTTGTGATAGTGAACCAATTAACTCACTGTTATGAATGATATATACCTACTTGATAGTTTTACAAGCATGGAGACTCTACACTCTTCTCTCCATCAAAACATAAGAGAACAACATGCTAGGCTCAACCCTTGTGGGAGCCACATTTTACTCCACATGCTGTAATATCAAATGCAGATGATCAAGCGATGAAATATTTAACCTATACCTGGACAATGAGCAAACATGTTTGATAAAAGTGAAACTCAACATATGATGCTTTATGATTTGATGATACTCTTCTAGTTCTTTTGATATTTGAGATGCTACAAACCTGCTTCAATGTCATATGATAGTGCATTATATGTTTGTTGAGATTGAATAGTATATGATGAGAAAATGTATCCTGAGCTCTAACACAAAATTTTCTCAACTCTTGTAGGCATTCATGAGCAATGGAGCAACCTTCTGGAGGATTTAGGAGCTATCTTAAGATGCAACAAATCAACGTCCATCCTCAACACCCAGGAAATGATGGATGCCTTTTCTTTTCACGTGCTCTTCTCTGTTGTATATGTTTGCATATAAATGAATGTGTACCTTCTATCTTTCCTTTGCAACAACAATCATAACTCTACCTATTTGAGTTGGTAGCTAAAATGGGTAACAATCATGTCTTAGGAATGAGTAGATATATCTATATATTTATATATATAT
>VDFB02034643.1:0-26870 GCA_007258455.2 Sequoia sempervirens
AATAACATGTGAATTTGTTCAAGGATATTTTCCTCTCCTAAAGGGTTTGCAATTTTGATGATTTGTTGAATGTTGGTTTTCCAATGTTTTTGATTAAAGCACTATGTTTTCAAGCCACAAGAAATATGACATCCTAGCTCAATTGGTATGTTTTTATTAGTGGGCTTGCCTCATGCCCTTCGTAGAAGAGATGGTTTTACATGCAACCAAGGAAAGAGTATAAAGGTATGTTAAGAATGAAGTCTTAACATCTATACTTTAACCAAGATCAGACATGGCAAGTAGCTTCTTGGAATCTAAGTTCCAGTGCACCACTTCGATAAACTCACTCAATGGATTAATGGGCCACTATAAAAAAGGGTTTTATTTTGGACTTTCTATTTGTGGAGATTGACCCATATGGCGAGAGTCCCCTTTCGAATCCATCTCGTTGGAGCCAACTGCGTGATACTAGCATTTACTCCAATACCCACATTTATATCCCGGCTGGAAATACTCTTGGCTTTAGAGTGTTACTAGTTGAGTCGTTCCCTTGGGTGAGTACTTTTTCCCCAAGGCAGGCCCTCTAGGATAAACAAAAGTGAATGAAGAACAATATTTGTAACTCGATCAATCCTTGTTGGGAACAAGGAGAGAGAATATACGCAACAAAGCCCCCACTCACACTCGCACAATATGTTGTATAATTTTAAGTCCAAATCAAAGTGTGGAGGTGATTGCTTTGTCTTAACCCAAAGTCATGAAAAAGGCCTTTTGATTCTCAAGATCGCTATAAAGCGTGAGAGAAGCACATACGTCCTTTTTCAATGGCTTTAGTCTAAGTAAGCCCTCACAAACAAACAAAGCTACACTTGTTCTTTTTAGATCCTCAAAGCAATATGTGAGTTCATTTTAGAGCACCAAATCACAAGTGAAAATATATTTGTTCAATTTGTTAATCCCATAAACAAAATCTAGTAAGTTGTTGATCTTATTGTTCATTTTAACCTTTGCAAGAAGAAATTTAAAGATTCTTTTTAAGCCCAAATGAAAACTAGTGTTCTAAGGATGAAAATATAACAAATTCTTAAGGAAGTGTTAAATAAACACTTAAGTGTTAAAAAACACTTTGATTGGACAAAATATCATCACCATGCTCCTCCTTCCTTTTTTTTCATTTTCCAACCTACAAAGAAGAAAAATAGTCAGATTCTGGGAAAAACACAGAAGTTAAAAACTAGAAAACAGAAGGTAAATAAATCATAAATCAAAAACATGTGCTAAAAAATTAAATTCTCCCTTTTACTCTCTCCCAGCATCACAACTCGTGAAGGCGTCGCTATTTGTTCTCCCATCATCACTCTCATAGCACCGCTTACCAATCAGCGGCGCTCTATGTTGGGACAGAGAGCTCGATTGCATCACAATTTTGCCCAGTGTCACAATTTGTGTCTAGCGTCGCTGTTTTCAAAATTTTCAAAAAATCTTGCAAGTCAACGAGTCCAACGGCGGAGTTAAAAATTTAATTTTTTTTGGTGGGATGAGTCTAGCAACGTAGTTTATGTTTCACACGGTGCCATATAGCGACGTTGATGAGCCCGCAATGCTAAAACAACAATGTTGATGAGCCTGCGGTGCCAAAACAACTATGTTGACGAGCCCGCAGTACCAAAACAGCGACGCTTACGAGCCCGCGTTGGAATTTCCTGTGTGTGAACAAAAATGCTGACATTTCAAGAAAAAGTTAGAATTAATGATATCCAGCCCTCCTTCTAGTGCCAAATGTGGTTGCTAAACCTGCAAATATTTCAACTTCAATGAACATTAGTAATAATGCCAAGTTAAATACAACAAATCAAGCATCCATATGAGATATTGAATCATGCTAAATAAATAGTGTAATGAAATACCAAAAGACTAAGCATGCTCAAACCTATTCCATATTGGATTGGTGCTATTGTAGAAAATAGCCCTTTTCCAATCCCTTTAGATAAGCTAAATGATATAATGCCAATGATGGTGGGAAAAATCAGTTCTCTTGAAGAGAGTGACTTTGCAAGAGATTGTGGATGAAATTGTGAAGATGTGTAGGATTTACTTGAAGAATGATGCCTCTATTTGTAGATTCTCAAATGCTAAGAGTGCCAAACATGGAGGATGTGGGACTAAAGATTTGGCCAATAGGAAGAGGCCACTTGTCAAGTTGTGATAGGCTTGAGGATGTGCAAGATTTGGGAAATGTGCCCAAGAGAGGGAGTTTCAAATTCAAATTTGAGAGTAAATGCTAAGTGGGGGACATGTAAGAGTTTATTAATTGCTTTGTTGGATGTACATGCCCACTTGGTTTTGAATTCAAACTTGATGGAATATTCCTCATAAATGCCATGTTGATAGAAAATGTTGGATTTAATAAATCAATAAATTGATTTATTTGTGCAAGTGGGATTATCTAGAGAATCTAGGTGATTAGGATTAACATTTAATCATGGTTAGACTAGCTTAATGATGATTAGGTGATTTTGACCTCGTTGACTTAGATATTTGATTTATTTAAATCAGAAATGGAAAAATATGAATTGTATTTCAATTAAATAAAGTCCTGATTTATTTAATCAAAAAGGGAATGATAGGCTTAAATTAAATAAAGTTAATTTATTCAATTTAAGTGGATAATCCTTAGAGATTAAATGAACCTGATTAATTTTATGAGTGAATGAATGTGAATTGGGTGCACGATGTTAATTTTACATGTCTACATTTTTCCCCTCTTTGAAGCAATGTACTTGTTGCATTGGTTCAAAAAATAAACTTGCCGCGATCAAAATTCAAAAAAATTCTAATTTTTTCGGATGCCCCAGCGGAAAGTACACTGGTACATTGCCCCCTCGAGAGATCAAGTGAAAAGATTCAATTTGAGGGTTGATCTTGTGATAAAGAGGTACAAAATGGATGGTTATGATGAGATGATTGTAAGATGCAAATGAGATAGATTTAAGATGCTTAGAATAACAAATCTATATTATTATAAACAACTTAAATGATGATATGATGTGAGATGGATGAGATTGATGATGTGGTATGCTGTGATTATGCAATGGATGATTTATGAGATGCTTAAACTAACAGATCTATATTATAATGATGATGCAAATGAAATGCATGTGAAATGATTGATGTTTCCTATTATGTATGATATGAATGATATGTCGACTGCTGATGGTTTGTGGATGCAAGATGTATGTATGATAGATGCATTTGTAATGATGATGTTAGTGCAGAAATGAGATGATGACAAGAGGATACCACAAGTCCATGATCTGACGAAACTTTATTAGAGATGATGATGATGATAGATGATGATGAATTGCTTATCAAGGATTGGGATTTTAAAATGGCTACTTACCTTATGTTTGATGACACACGTAAGTACAATGCATCAAGGTATAAAGAACCAGGATGGTGTTGTGCCTAGTGTGATGGACTTTGACTCGACAAGCAGATATGAATATTCTTGTTCACACTTGACATATGGAAACCTTGCTAGGGCGTACCTAACAAAGCAAGTATTCACCAAGTTATTTTACAAAACGTCCAAACAAAGCACAGTGAACCAAAAGATAATGATAGTTGCCCCATTCCTATCCCTCCTAGAATCGCCGTTAGGATATTATCATCAGGGGTCCCTTGGAATGGCGCAATACAAGATAAATCAAAAGAAAAAGATCGAAACAAAACAAGCCAATGTTCATTTCATACCTCTAGCCAAGGGGATTTGTTTTGATAGGATAAAAATCCAAGGTGATATCCAAAATGATGCCCATTGTTGGAATGATATATCCTAGGACATGCATTGTAGAGGATGATGACGGTTTTGATAAGTTGATTGATAGGTGACTATTGATATAAAGGTTCAACATGTTTGGAGATGATAGTCCAAGAGTTTTGATTTTTCGTTTAGCAGAATTTGTTGCCGATTTTGATTTTGCATTTGAACTTTGCTTTTGCCAATTGTTGTGGATTCCGTTTTCTTGTTTTCCCAAAGGATGAAGGTGTTGGTTTATTTATTGCATGGATGATGATTGATTATTGGTGAAAGCAAATGGGGCCGGATGGATTTTTTCAGATGTTTTCGTGACGCGTTTGGCGTTTTGAAGTGTTTGAGGTTGTTTTGAATTGTTTTCATGATGTATTACAAATGTTTTGATTTTGATTTTTTGATGTTTTGGGGTTTTATTGTTTTGAATGTTTTTGGATTTTTGAGAGTGTTTTTTGAAGATGTTTTTGCCTATCATTTAGCTCGGAGACAAGCGTGGTTGGATTCCAATGTTTTGATGTTTTCTATTTTTGACTTGTTTTTGGATTTTGATATGTTTTGAATGTTTTGTATTTTTAGCATGATTTTGATAGTTGGATATGGATATGCGATGATATCAAATGCTCTATTTAGGGATTTTTGCTAAAAACTAAGCTAAAAGGTTGATTGATTAGATGATGGATTATTGATGGTAATGTAGCATTGTTGAGGATACACAACAATGCAGGATTGTTGATTAGGATTGGCGATAACATTGAGGATGCACAACAATGCAAGGATTGATTGATCAAGATTTGATGATGTGTAACATTGTTGAGGATGCACAAAAATGCAAGGATTGATTGATTAGGATTGATGATAATAACATTGTTGACGATGCACAACAATGCAAGGATAGTGTTAAGCAACACAAGGATTGGGATGGATATCCCAAGATTATGGATTGATTGGATTCGATTGATCAGGATTGTTAAAGTTTGATTTGGAACAAAAGATGTTTTGGATGATTTGATGTGACGTTGAAGGGTGCGTTAGATGCGACTGATAGTGACTGTTTGGATCGATGTTCAATGAAAGATGAAGACTAACAAGGAATGTCTTCTCGTCAAAATATGCCATGGGCTAGTGATTTGGCTTTGGATCACAAATGTTTTGACCAATTTGATTTCATGTTTCCTGATGTTAAGATCACCACATAAGTTGGAGGATATAGATCAAGATTTATTTTCGAAGCAAGATGCAAAATATCTACCCCCAGTGTCTAGCAATGGAAGGACTGCAATGGGTGGATGCCTGGATAGGTGTATGGATGGACATGGTAAGCACACAAAGGATACCAAGGATTATCTTGTGATAAGATACGGTGTTTGAACGAAGGAATTCTTCATTGGATAATGCTCCATGGCTCAGATAATAATGTATAGGATAGAATCAATGAAAATGACCCATGTCAAGATGTTTACCATAAACAAGCGTATAGTGTGCCCCAAACTTTCATCAAGATCAAGATAACTTGGATGATGGATGCAAATAGATGAAAATGGATTGGATAAATGGTTCATGGATGCATGGATTTATTATGGATAAGATGGATGGAATGAGATGTTCGATTCTACACATAACGCCTGTTTGCCAGGTTTTCATCATGGTCTTGCCCAAAGTGCCACCATAGTGGTTTTCACTAGAGGACAATTTATTTTATTTTATTTTAATTTTTTTTACTGTTTTAAATCCTTTTTCTGATTTGTTTGGATTTTCATATTTTTTCATTTTTTTGATTTTTCTGAAGGATTTTAAGCTCATGTTGAATCTCAAGGTGTTGCTGATGTAGATGCCCCTGTCATAATGTGCCATCGATATCCTGTTTGAAGAAGTTTCTTTGCCAAAATACATGCACTTGAATATAGCTTTTGAGATTCTTGATCTGCTTCGTCGATACCGGAGTTAACTTCGTCTTTGTGCACACATCGTGATAGAGTGTCTTTAGAATCCTTATGATGAAGGGTCATTTCCAATACATAGTCAATGTGATAACTAGATATCATGCATGGAGGCGTGGAAAGAGTGTGTTTAGGGATAAGAGATGGATTGGTTGATAGTGGTGGTTGGAATGATTGAAGTGACAGGGATGTTGGAATGACCGAGGTGATAGGTCCTTGGGAGACCACATTTTTATTTGTTAGGATTGATGTTGTCCTTTGATTAGACACCATCTTTTGGTGCGATGTCGATGGTATATTCAAAGGATTTGATGTGATGGCTTGATTGGTGTTAGGTGGATTGATTTGGATGGAGTGATTGGTGCTAGGTAAAGGGGAAATCCCTAAACCAAGGAATGATGTTGATATGGGTAATGGTAAGTGTATTTGATCTCGCCAAATTTGTTCTTGATTTCAATCTTGACTCCCTTGATACAGTTGATTTGGTTTTTGTTTACGCAAATTTGGGATGCATACTTGTGATTTTTGAATGGGATCATGGAAAAATTGATTTTGGACATTGTTTTGATTTGGGATGATGTTCAGATTCAACATGATAGGTTGAAATTGACCATTGTTTATGTTTGGAATATTCATATCCATCCCAAAGTTTTACGTTCATGTTTCAGAACTTGTGCTTGAGTACATTCTTATTTGGCTTATACTTAGGGATTTGGTGGGATGACCTTGTTCATTTGAAGGCTCATGCTGATTATTCAAATTGATAGACTTGTAGGTTTGGATTTAGATCTACCATTGGAAATGTGTTCCAATCTTTGATTTGGGTATACACGTGACACTTGTTGTGCCATTGAAATTTGTAGAAGGTAATGATCCCATGGATTGTATAAGTGTGATTTTTGATAATCAATCGGCATTGTAAGGCTTTGAAAGTTTAATTGATTTGGATTACTCATGATGTATGGATCAATTTTGTATTCCATGTTCCTCTTGTGTTTTGACCTTGTTGCGAAGTGACCTCTAAGGTTCTTAGGACTAATGACAAGATGAAGGATGAAAGGTGTAAAATGATATGAGTGTCGAATGTTTAGGGACTTTGGATCAATGCTAGACTTAGGGTTTGATTTTGATTGTTTGATTTGGATAATGAACTTGTAAACCCTAAGATGTTAGATGTGATCTTAGGATGAACTTGTTCAAAGGATTGTTGATTTAATTAGAGGTATGAGAAAGGATGCATTCCCATATTCCTAACTAAACAAGGTGATTTTGATTTTGATGATTTACCCAAGTCTCGAATGGTGTTTCCAAAAGCTCTAAAGTTATTTGGTGAGATGAAGATGATAAATGTTTGGGATGGGTGAAATGTTTGATTTGGACCTAAATGAACCTAAGAAGGACTTGTTTACTAGGCCAATATAGTGAAGAACATGCCTTTCTCTAAGAGTAGTTCAAAATCAAAAGACCAATGTTTGCATGAAAACCATATGACCAAAAGATGCCAAGCACATGTGTGGGGTCCAATTGATTTAATCTTTGCTTAATGGATTCTTTTTTACCACAAACACACTCTTGATTAGGTTTTCAATTGAATGTCCAATGTCCTAATTCCTTTTCATCCCACAAAGTGCATTATGCAAAAATCGAGGAAATCGAGGCAAAGGTTATCTAAAGTTGACTTTAGTAGAAGCAAATTGAGATGAAATCCAAATGTTTAGAAGCCTCTAAGGATACGAATCCCAAGGGAAAGAAATAACATGTGAATTTGTTCAAGGATATTTTCCTCTCCTAAAGGGTTTGCAATTTTGATGATTTGTTGAATGTTGGTTTTCCAATGTTTTTGATTAAAGCACTATGTTTTCAAGCCACAAGAAATATGACATCCTAGCTCAATTGGTATGTTTTTATTAGTGGGCTTGCCTCATGCCCTTCGTAGAAGAGATGGTTTTACATGCAACCAAGGAAAGAGTATAAAGGTATGTTAAGAATGAAGTCTTAACATCTATACTTTAACCAAGATCAGACATGGCAAGTAGCTTCTTGGAATCTAAGTTCCAGTGCACCACTTCGATAAACTCACTCAATGGATTAATGGGCCACTATAAAAAAGGGTTTTATTTTGGACTTTCTATTTGTGGAGATTGACCCATATGGCGAGAGTCCCCTTTCGAATCCATCTCGTTGGAGCCAACTGCGTGATACTAGCATTTACTCCAATACCCACATTTATATCCCGGCTGGAAATACTCTTGGCTTTAGAGTGTTACTAGTTAGTCGTTCCTTGGGTGAGTACTTTTCCCCCCAAGGTAGGCCCTCTAGGATAAACAAAAAGTGAATGAAGAACAATATTCATAACTTTCTGATCAATCCTTGTTGGGAGATAAGGAAATATGCATAACAAAGCCCACTCACACTCGCACAATATGTTGTTCAATTTTAAGTCCAAATCGAAGTGTGGAGGTGATTGCTTTGTCTTAACCCAAAGTCATGAAAAAGGCCTTTTGATTCTCAAGATCGCTATAAAGCACGAGAGAAGCGCATACGTCATTTTTCAATGGCTTTAGTCTAAGTAAGCCCTCACAAACAAACAAAGCTACACTTGTTCTTTTTAGATCCTCAAAGCAATATGTGAGTTCATTTTAGAGCACCAAATCACAAGTGAAAAGATATTTGTTCAATTTGTTAATCCCATAAACAAAATCTAGTAAGTTGTTGATCTTATTGTTCATTTTAACCTTGGCAAGAAGAAATTTAAAGGTTCTTTTTAAGCCCAAATGAAAACTAGTGTTCTAAGGATGAAAATATAACAAATTCTTAAGGAAGTGTTAAATAAACACTTAAGTGTTAAAAAACACTTTGATTGGACAAAATATCATCACCATGCTCCTCCTTCCTTTGTTTTCATTTTCCAACCTACAAAGAAGAAAAATAGTCAGATTCTAGGAAAAACACAGAAGTTAAAAACTAGAAAACAGAAGGTAAATAAATCATAAATCAAAAACATGTGCTAAAAAATTAAATTCTCCCTTTTACTCTCTCCCAGCATCACAACTCGTGAAGGCGTCGCTATTTGTTCTCCCAGCGTCACTCTCATAGCACCGCTTACTAATCAGCGGCACTCTATGTTGGGACAGAGAGCTCGATTGCATCACAATTTTGCCCAGTGTCACAATTTGTGTCTAGCGTCGCTGTTTTCAAAATTTTCAAAAAATCTTGCAAGTCAACGAGTCCAACGGCGGAGTTAAAAATTTAATTTTTTTTGGTGGGATGAGTCCATCAACGTAGTTTATGTTTCACGCGGTGCCATATAGTGACGTTGACGAGCCCGCAATGCTAAAACAACAATGTTGATGAGCCTGCGGTGCCAAAACAACTACGTTGACGAGCCCGCAGTACCAAAACAGCGACGCTTACGAGCCCGCGTTGGAATTTCCTGTGTGTGAACAAAAATGCTGATATTTCAAGAAAAAGTTGGAATTAATGATATCGGCCCTCCTTCTAGCACCAATGTGGTTGCTAAATCTACAAATATTTCAACTTCAATGAACATTAGTAGTAATGCCAAGTTAAATACAACAAATCAAGCATCCATATGAGATATTGAATCATGCTAAATAAGTAGAGTAATGAAATACCAAAAGACTAAGCATGCTCAAACCTATCCCATATTGGATTGATGCTATTGTAGAAAATAGCCCTTTCCCAATCCTTGATAGATAAGCTAAATGATATAATGCCAATGATGGTGGGAAAAATAGTTCTCTTGAAGAGAGTGACTTTGCAAGAGATTGTGGATGAAATTGTGGAGGATTTGCTTGAAAAATGATGCCTCTATTTGTAGATTTTCAATTGCTAAGAGTTCCAAACATGGAGGATGTGGGACTAAAGATTTGGCCAATAGGAAGAGACTACTTGTCAAGTTGTGAGTGGTTGATGCATGTGCAAGATTTGGGAAATGTGCCCAATAGAGGGAGTTTCAAATTCAAATTTGAGAGTAAATGTTGGGTGGGGGACATGTAAGAGTTTATTAATTACTTTGTTGGATGTACATGCCCACTTGCTTTTGAATTCAAACTTGATGGAATATTCCTCATAAATTCCATGTTGATGGAAAATGTTGGATTTAATAAATAAATAAATTAATTTATTTTTGCAAGTGGGATTATCTAGAGAATCCAGGTGATTAGGATTAGCATTTAATCATGGTTAGACTAGCTTAATGATGATTAGGTGAGTTTGACCTCTTTGACTTAGATATTTGATTTATTTAAATCAGAAGAGGAGAAATATGAATTGGATTTCAATTAAATAAAGTCCTGATTTATTTAATCAAAGAGGGAATGATAGGCTTAAATTAAATAAAGTTAATTTATTCAATTTAAGTGGATAATACTTAGAGATTAAATGAACCTGATTAATTTTATGAGCGAATGAATGTGAACTGGGTGCACAATGTTAATTTTACGTGTCTACAGTTATCTTTCATGCTCTTAGGATACACTTAATTTATTTTGGGCTCTAAAAAGAACACTTCTAAAGCTTTAATTTTTGCTACAAAGGGGTTTAAAAAAAACTTTAGACAAACTCGCTAGATTTGGTTTAAGGGTTAACAATTGAACAATCAAAATCTCACATTTCCTTTGGTGCTTAAAAAGAAGTCACTCTTGCTTTGAAAGGATAAAATGAACATTTATTTCTTTGTCTCGTAATCAATTACCCAAAGTAATACCATCAAAAGTATGTATGCACTTCTCTCACGCCTCACGGTGATCTTGAGAATCAAAAGGCTTTTTGGTGGTCTTAATTTGGGTAAAGTGATTGCCTCCACATTTCATTTGGGATTAAAAATTGAAAAAATCTTTACCGCGGTGTGAGGAGAGAAAATTGCATACATTCTCTCTCTTTGTTTCTTATGAACATCAAAATATATAGAATTGATCCCACAATGAGTGGTTTGATTTTTAGCCCATTGGACGAAATAATTTTTTAACTAAATATTCCTTTTCGAACATGTAGTACAAAATTTAATAGTGAGGAATTTTAGAATGATGGCTTAGAGTTTGTTGAGATTTTATTATGGGTTACTACAAATAGATTTTTTCAAAAAATTGGAATCAAATTAGCGTTCTCTTTCGTACGCCGAAACTGGTTTTGAGAAAACAAACTTTAAAAAGTGAGAAGCCACTCACCGTATAACGCTTGTTTCCATGAAGGATAAAGTTAGTGCTTTTTGGGGTAGATTTATAAACCCCGATGCTCGAATCTTACGCTTGGTTAGCTATTAACTTTTATTGAATATTTTTTCTTTGTCCGGGGTTTTGAATTCAAAACCAGGTTATATTCGAGACATATACGTCATCATAATGTGTAACTTTTTGTATCATCAACATTCAATTTTTTTCTTTGTTGGATCAAAGCTTTTAATGTCTGATTGCACTAATATTTTTAATTTTTTTAATGTCACGCTATTTTCATGTGTAGAACAAAAAGAGTTTGAATTTTAGTGAAAACCTACATTAGAAATAAAAAATAAATATAATAATAAATTAAATTTATTTAAAATTATACTTTTTGGGAAGCTTATAGTAAGGACTACATACTTACAAAAAAAAAAAAAAAAATTAATTCATTTGATCCCCGAAAAGGTAAATCAAAAGTGGTTTTTTATCAGCATTTTGATAGGTGTAAAGGAGACTTTGTTATAGGTATGGTTTAAAACTAGCAAGGTTCTATCCAAGGGGGTTTGATTTAAGATAGTTTGATAAAACCCTCTTCAATTGGAATGCTTTAAATGGAACCTTTTAAGGCTTAAATCATTATATTTTCTAAAATGTGATTTCAGCAAAAATCGATTCCTCAGAAATTGTAAACCAACTGTGGGATCACGCTATGGCGTGATTGACATTGTGCATCGATCGACTTACTAACATTTGTTTCTTTAAATCATCCCTTGGTCTAACCATTTAATCAATTTCCACTTATCTAATTAAATTCATCCAATATTCATCTTTTAATAAAATAAATCATTTTGTCTAATTAAGTCCTTTCTCTTGTTAATTAAATCAATCCATCTGATCTAATTATCCCTAATCCCCAATTAAATAATCAATCTATTTGATTAAATCTCTAAAGTCTATCCATTAAATTAAAATAAATTAAAACCTTATTTGATTTAATCTAACACCATCTCTTTTAATTAAATAAATCAAAATCCTTATTTAATTAGCCTCTTATCACATTCTTCTCATTATTTGATTTAAATAAATCCTAAAATCTAAGTCAAATAAGTCACATCATCTAATCTCCTATTAAATTAATTAACCCTTAATTAATTTAACCTCATCTCATGTCATATCCTATAGATAATGCAAGTTGCACATGAAAATAGATTTAATTCATTTATTAAATCTCTATTTTCCTCACAAGGCATCTTTTGGAATATTCTCTCAATTTGAATTCAAAAATTCCATGTCAACATGTACATCCAACAAGGCAATAAATTCATCTTACATGTCCTTTGCCTTGAGCCAAGTGGCATTTATTGCATTTTCCCTTCCCTCTTGCATGTCATTTCAACAAATTTGAATTTCAAATATTGACATTTATTGGCACAAATCCTAAATCTTGCACATCGTCCATCCATTCATAGCTTGACAAGAGGCACCATATCATTGGATGAATGTTAGTCCCACATTGCTCAAATTTGGACATTCATCCATCTAAGAATTCTAT
The DNA here is from genome assembly GCA_007258455.2 of Sequoia sempervirens. NCBI lineage: Eukaryota > Viridiplantae > Streptophyta > Pinopsida > Cupressales > Cupressaceae > Sequoia > Sequoia sempervirens. The sequence goes on from VDFB02034643.1 coordinate 12,466, forward strand.
AAATAAAGAGCTCCTCTCTTCATTTCAGGATCCACAATCCAAGCAAAGTTACCATGCTCAAATATCTCTTGAGTTTTATCCATTATCATTGAGTTATAGCTAGGCTTTTTGCAGATTTAGCTTTGAGTCTTCATCTTTCATCAACAAAGTGGATCAACCTCGTCTTCAACATATCAAGATTTCATCGTAGGGATTGGGAAAGGGCCAATTTTCACATCAAATTGGCACCAATTCCCCCATGGGATCATGTGTTTGCTTTTCTAATTAGGATTTTATCTTGTTTTTGTCATTTGCATTGTGTTCTTCAATATTTTCTTCCTAATTTGAATTTGTAAATGGATTTCATGGGGAATCCTTGTTTTAGCTTACAATTCCTTGTTTAACTCGTTTATTCATGTTGTTTTGAAGGTACTAGGAGGGGGGTTCGCACAACAACAAAGATTGATCGAGTTACATATATGCTTTCTTCCTTTTGTTTATCTTAGAGGGATTTCCTTGTAGGAAAAAGTAATCACCCAAGGGAATGACCCAACCGGTAACACACTAAAACAAAGTGACTTCCAACCAGTATATAAGTGTGGATATTGGAACAAAGGCCAATATCATGAGGATTATTCCAATGAGAAGGGAAATAATGGTCTCTCACCGCATGGATGGTCCCCCACGAACAGAATTCCCACATTAAAAACTTTGTTTAGAAAAGGCCAAAATCCTTGATCTATTTGTTGGTGCAAGAACAGTCATTCTGAAGCTGCCCCACACTTTTGCGGATTTTAGTAGAGATGGAAAGTACGCCATGGGAGTTTCATAGGTATTGATGCTTGGCTACCCTGTATAAGTGAGTGTTGTGGAGGGGAGCCAATGGGGTCAAGTATCTAACCATCCGCTAAAAGTAAGCATACATGGACTTGTCCAAGTGGGGATTCAACAAATACAGTCTTTCATATCCATAAGGTTGTACATGTTCTTAGAAAAAAAACACTTTGCTTGTTCATAAACATTGGGAAAACAAACATTCAACATTTTTCATCAAATTTCAAACCCTTTAGGAAGCAAATACCATTGACAAAATTCAAGTGTTATTGCTTTCCCTAGGGATTTTATCCTTAGAGGTTTCTAAACATTTGGATTTATATCTCAATTTGCTTGCTAAAGTCAAACAATAGGTAACTTTTTCCTTGATTTCATTAAAGTCCCACATAATACACTTTGTGGGATGAGAAGAAGTTAAGACATTAGACATCTAGTTCAAAGACCTAGTCAAGAATTGTTTGTGGTAAAAATAAATCACTAAGCAAAAGCTAAGAACAATTGAACCCCACACATGTGTCTCAAATGATTTCACGCAAGATCAAAATCCAAAAACCAAAGTCAAAAGCTCTTAGTCCAAAAGATCATCAAAAGCATCTCTCAACGCTCTACAAATTCAGACAAAGATTTCTTTTTAACTTTTATAGAAGAGCTTCAAAAAACAATTCCAATTTGTACTCATTCTATTATTGTCAAAATCCAAATCTTTTTCAGGAATTTGAACACCTTGTTTAGAGTAAAGCATGTTCTTCAAAACTGAGGTCTTGTAAACAAGAGTCTTTTTAGGTACACATAGGTTCAAAATAAAACTTCATCCATCTTTCAAACATCAAACCAAAATCATCTCATCAACAACTCTTGAAAAAACTTGAAATCATCCTTCATGCTAGAATTTTTTGCAAATCCATGAATCAAAAATCCTTGAAACAAATTAAAATCCTTGAATCAAAACATTAAAATCATCTTATTTAGCTAAGTATATGTAGATGCATCCTTCTCCATATGCTTAGTTAAAATATCATCAAATCATCTTGTTTGGTTAGGTGTGGGTAGATGCATCCTTCTCCCTACACTTAGTCAAATTATCATCTTATGAGCAAGTCTATCCCATAGATAACATCCATCATCTTGGGATCTATTTGTTAATTATCCAAAATTAAAAAAATCCAAAACCAAGGTCAAGATAAAATCCAAGATTCTAAGAATCCAAAATCAAAATCCAAGAATCCAAAAAAGTCCCAAAAGTCTAGCACCCCCCTCAAAATCTTCTAAGAGTTTAATCATCCATATCATCCACCTTTCATGCATTTCACCATCACACCTTTGATCCTTAAAACATCCTAGATCTTCTCTTTTGAGCCTCATTTTATGGTTCAAACAAGATCGTAACACAAGAAGAACATGGAGACCAATAAAGAAACATCAACTTCAAGTGACCTAAGCCAAACCAATTCTGAAATGAATCCTGTTGGATCAAGCAATCCCCTAACTAATTTTCCTTCATCATCAAAAAATCTACAAGAGGAAGATCAAGTGGAGGATATCACCAATAATTCCTTCAGGATGACACAAGACAAGATCACTGAAATGGTCCAAAATCTCAAAAATCATAGAATTGTCAACATCATGATGAAGCTCCATCCCCTCACAATACATGCTTGAATTAGAAAAACAAGGGGCTAAACTACCTTCTGATTACGATGTGAGTACCATTTTGGAACAACCTCTTTGGTTCATGCCTCCAATCTCATCTACACCTCCATTCCAAAGCATCACCCAACCCATCCCCCAAATTACATCGTCCATTGCTCCAACTCAACCTATTGTTAACAAAGGGAGTGCATTTCTCAATGCACTACAAACTCACCCCCTCATGAGTAGCCAAGATTTGGACACAAACATGATCTTGGGGCAGTCTGCACCCCAAAATCCATCACATCCATATGTCCCTCTCACCTTTCATGATCCGAATGACCCATCATCATCATTTCACACAACACTGGCATACCCGTTAAATACACAAACCTATCTCCCAATGACCTCGCAAGGAGAAGGAGACTTATTTGGACCAAGGGGAATCTTTAACCCTTCATCTTCATCATTTCCCCAAGGAAGTATGCCACTTAATTTCCCACCACTTCCACCCTTACCACCAATATCAACATCAACTCTTAGTTTGGGGTTACCTCCATTGCCATCACTCATTCAAAACAATCCACCAATCATCAATCAAAACATCATACAAAATCCTCCCATCTTGCCATCAATATCGCAACAATAGATGGCAACCATCCCAATAACACAATCAACCACCACATCATTAACCATTCCCAAAATACCTCAAAACATGGTCTCTCAACTACCAAGCATATCAATCACGCCATCCACTACAATCCCAATCATCAATACAATGGTGTCTCTCATCATGACAACAAACACCATACTAAATCCACCGCCACCACCACCACCTCCAACACCAAACACAAATATGCCAAGCCAATATAGCAGTGCATTACAAGCTACTCAACAAGCTGCCTATCAAAAGGAACTCTAGCAAATCCAAAATTGACAAGATGCACAACTAGCCGGTCAACAAGCATAAAAAAAATTAGCTGCACAACAAGCACAAGTAGCACAAGCCACTCAAGCAGCGCAAGCTACTCAAGCCGCACAACAAGAGCAACAAGCACAATAAGCACAAAAGGCTGCTCAAGCCCAATCCTTATTACAACAACAACAAGCTGCTCTATCGCACAAGCTGCATAGATTACAGAAGCTTCCCAACAAGCACAAGCCTAAGCTCAGGCACAAGGGAAAGCTCAAGCCCAATACCAAGCTCAACAAGTGCAAGCACAAGCACAAGCACAAGCAGAAGTGGAAGCAAAGTAACTCACACAACAACAAGCAACCCAACAACAAGCATACCAGCAAGTGCTGAAGCAATACAAAGAGCAGCAAGAAACAACCCAACTAGCAGCCCAACAACAAGCATTGTTGGTGCAACAACAACAACAAGCTCAACAACATGCATTATTAGTGCAACAACAATATGATCAACAACAAGTGTTTTTGATACAACAAGTACAAGCATACTTGGTGCAAAAAAATGTGCAAGCACCATCCACCAACATGCCAACCAATCCACCCATCCCCCAAACAAGTGAACCACAATAGAAGACCTTCATCCCACCCCTTGATCCGCAAAATGATGTAACAATGCAAATCAAGTTACTCTCGCAACAAGTTCTTGATCTTCAATCAGGAAAAACCACAAAAATGCCCAGCAACTTGTGTCCCTATCCATTTGATAGGAGTCTTGTAATGAAACCATTCCCAAAGGGATTTGAGATCCCAAAATTTGATAAATACCAAGGGATGGGAAACCCTGAAGATCACATCAGGGAATTCCAAGTTCATTGCATGGAAGTAGCATATGATGATACATATATGATGAGGCTATTTCCTAAAAGTTTGGATGGCCACGCCATGGAGTGGTTCTCTCACATTCCTCATGGAATCAAAAAGTTCCAAGAGATAGTAGACGCATTGATAAAAAATTACACATTCAATATCGGTATGGATGTCAATCTAGAGGAACTATCAACTCTTAAACAAGGTAAAAATGAATCATTTGCTTCCTTCCTACAACGATGGTGATCCAAGGCCAATAGGAGCAAATGGGTCATGCCAGAAGAACAACAAGTTTGTATCATCATCTCCAATTTGGAAGGAACCCTAGCATTCCATCTCAAGGTGCAAGGGATCACCACATATGATCAATTAATCTCCAAAGCGCTTAACATTGAATGAGCCCTTATTGCACAATGAGGGACACCCGCATATCTTGAACAACAAAACAATCACCCATCCACTAGCTATAACAACAAACCTTGCACATGGGTGAAAAATAGAAACATTACCAATGATGGTGTTGTCAACGCCAAAGTTGTCATCAATGCTCCTCGAAAAAACACACAAGCACCCTAGCAACAACCCCAAAACAACAATCAAAACAATTGACAAGCTAATGTGGTGACACAATAGCCAAACAATCAATAATGTGAATGATCAAAGGGGGCTACCCTAGCAAAAAAAAACTCCCCCAAGTGGAAATACATAGCCCTTGGGGAATTAGTTGAATCCATCATGAAGAGGCAAGTGGCAGAAAAACTCATCACAATCCCCACCTATGAAAATTATCAAGAGCCATTGGTGAAACTACCATGGTACAATGAAAATCACCTTTGTGATTTCCAAAAGATCAAGGGACACACAACTGCTAGTTTTATGAGGTTAAAAAGCTTAATTCAAGACCTCATTGATGAAAAAATCATAAATGTGGAGCAACTAGGGGGAAATCAAAATCTCAAAATCTACACAAATCTAATGCCCAGTCATAACAACAAAGGGAACAATAACAATGATAAGGGGAAGGGTGCATTCAAAAGTGTGAATAACGTATATGACCATGTCGTCACATCCCTAGATGAGTATTGCACTATTATCACCATCAAAGGAGTCTAAGCTGATTGTGGAGTCACCACAAGAGGCGAAAAAATCACCATCGTAGGGTCATCTCAACCTCCTAGAGCACCCACTTCCAACCTGAGATTCATTCCTAGTGGCTATAATGTCCTTGATCAATTGAAAAGAACCCCAGCTCAAATATCCATCATGGAGTTACTGAAGATATCATCAGCCCACGAAAAGATCCTTGAAGAAACATTAACCTCATCCACCGTCTCTGCAGATCTTGATGAGAACAATTCCAAGCTATGGTCAAAAACATCATTCCCCCAAATATTCTTGCATTCTCCGATCAAGAATTTCCTACCCAACCATCTCACAATCCGCACTCCATCTAGAGGTCCTAGTGCATAAGAACAAAGTCAAAGGAGTCTTGGTGGATGGAGGTGCAAGTTTAAACACATGTTCCCTCAAGCTCATAAAGAATTTGGGAATCTCATAGGATTCCATTGAAAAAGGAAAACACATCACAATCAAGGCTTACGATGATCAAGAAAGAGTGTCTCAGGGAACTATCCAATTCCCTGTTCAAGTAGGGCCAACAATAATGGAAACTACTTGTCAGGTCCTTGACCTCAACTTGCCTTACAATATTCTCCTAGGGCATCCATGGATCCATGGGATGCAAGCAGTGGCATCAACCTTCCACCAATGTGTTAAGTTCACACACTAGGTCCAAGAGGTCACTATCCATGGGGATCCCAAACCCTTTTCTTACTGCAAGATCCTAGAAGCAAAATGTTACAAAATCCCCCAAGTGCCAAAGAATGATGAGGGCCCCTCAACTCCATACGTTGATCCAGCTACTCTCGCCTCCACTTCTACAACAGAGACACCTACCATCCCTACCATCTATGATATTAAGGTCACTATCCAGGACAATGGGCGTGGACATTATACATTTCCAAAAAATTCTTTTGTGGTAGGAGAGTTACCACAATCTCCCAGGTCACAAAGACGACCACAATCAAATGATGCTTCCTCATCCCAAACCTTCACAATAGGCTTCTCCAACTTCAGAAGTTGGGGAGATGTCGATTAGGAAGTAATAGAAGAGGACCCATCCCATCTCTTGTACCAAGAAAATAGACCAACAATTGATCTACCTATGGATGTTAGCAATAAAGGCTTATAAATGATGCTCGCCATGGGCTATGACAAAAATAGAAAGCTTGGACAAAATGACAATGGGCTTCTAATACCCATCATTCCTGAGACGCGAATGAAAAATCTTGGACTCGTATGTACCCCTCTAAGTATAGCCATACGTGGCTGAAATCCCCCAATTAAGAAGGTCAAAACTCCTCAGCAAATGGCAACTGCCTTTCAGTTGCCCGTATCCACTGGTCTGCTCTTAGATAATTTCACATTTGACATAACCAATGTTTGCAATAGTAGTGATGAGGAAGATACCATAGCTAACTTACCTAGGATTTTCAAGAATTCCTCTATCCTCATGATTAGTATCGTGTCATTTGAATCAACCAGTCAAAACCATGAAATCAACCTAGTTTACCCCTAGCTCATCGATTACAACCAATGAGGACCACCAATTCTAGACACTTTAAAAAATGATGAAGCGCTCTTGGAATTCATGGGACTGCAGAGCACAGTATCATGTAGAGATCACAAGGCTAGGTTTGATATATTTTGGATACAAGCTTACTATAGGAAGACAATTGAATCCTTTAGTTGCAAAAGCAAAAACTTGAGAATAATCCCAGGGTCTTTGAGTTAAAACCACACTGTGACACTCTCTGACCCTAAAATAGTAAAAACAAAGGACATATCCAATGGTGAATACCTCTCTGAGGCATCCGAGGATGAAGGATTCAATCTCCCCCTCAGTTCTCTACATTAGGAAAATTCAACGGTTCTAGCTGAGAAGTGCAACCTAGTCAACTTAGGAACAAAGCAAACTCCACATATCACATTTTATGTTGAATCATTGATGTCAGAAGAACATGAGCTCCTAGTTGCCTTCTTAAGGGTGAGAAAGGTAAACTTTGCATTGAGCTATGCTAACATTCCTAGGCTCGATCTGGAGATTGTGGTCCACCATCTAGAAGTCTACCCATAAGCAAAGCCTGTCAGGCAGAAACTCAGAAAAATGCATCCCCAAATAGCCTTGTTAGTCAAAATGGAATTGAAAAAAATACTTGATGCAGGGTTCATACGACCAATCGACTATTCGGAGTGGGTATCAAATTTGATTCCTATTTCAAATTTCGATGGGGGTATCCATATATGCACAAATTTTAGAGATTTGAACAAGGCATGTCCCAAAGATGATTTCCCACTTCCCAAAATTGACATGATTGTAGATATGACCACGAGACATGAGATGCTTTCACGAATGGACAAATTCTCTAGGTATAACCAAATCATGATAGCCAAAGAGGATCAACATAAAATGGCTTTTACTTTTCCATGGGGGGCATATTGTTGGAACATGATGTCATTTGGCCTAAAGAAAATTGGAGCAACATATCAAAGGGCCATGACCTTAATCTTTCATGACATGATCCATAAAACTGTGGAAGATTATGTCGACAACATATTGCCAAAATCTAGAAAGAGAAGGGACCATATAGCAGCATTGAGTACCATCTTTGACAGACTAGAGGAATACAAGGTTTGCCTTAATCCAAAGAAATGTGTCTTCAGCATACAATTAGAGAAGTTGTTGGGATACATTGTGTTTATGAGAGGAATTGAAATAGATCCCGCTAAGGTAAAGGCAATCCCCGATATGGAGGCACCTAAGACATTGAAATAGTTTAGAGGCTTACAAGGCCAGCTTCAGTCCATCTACTGGTTCATAGCTCAATTAGTAGATAATTCAATACCATATTCTCACCTAATCCAAAAGGGGTAGCATACAAGTGGGATGACAAGTGTGATAAGGAATTTAACAAAATCAAAGAGTATTTACTCACACCTCCAGTGCTTATGCCAACAATCCCAAGAAAGCCTCTAATCCTCTACATATCAGCAACAACAACAACTCTCGATGCTATCCTAGCTTAGCACGATGAAAAAAATAGAGAGGGTCATCTATTACATTAGTCAGACCATGGTAGGGCATGAATTAAACTATTCCTTCATTGAAAAATCATTTCTAGTAGTAGTGTTTGTGTCACAGAAGTTTAGACACTACATGTTAACACACAAAATCGAGCTCATTTCCAAGATCGACCCACTTAAGTATCTAATTTCCAAGGCAGTGCTCATAGGAAGGATGGCTAAGTGGGTCATGATCCAATCAGAATATGACATCGAGTGTGTGGAATAGAAGGCTATCAAAGGGAAAGCTATTGCAGACTAATTGGCAGAAACACCAATGTACTTAGAGAATCTGCTAATTTCAGAGTTCCCCAATGAATCCACCTTCAACTTGAACATAGTAGACCACTAGAAGTTGTACTTTGATGGCTCCTACACACAACATGGATCAAGAGCCAGGGTATTTTTCATCACTCCGCAAGGAGACTGCATACCAAGATCCTACAAATTGGCATTTCATTGCACAAACAATATAGCAACATATGAGGCTTTAACCATAGGACTCAAAATAACAATGTAGTGGCATATCATGGCTCTCAAGGTATACGAAGATTCATAGCTGATAATCAATCAAGTGAATGATGAGTACCAAACTAAGGATGACAAACTAACTCTATACAATAAATTGGTGGAAAGTCTTAAGGAGTCCTTCATCAAGATCACATTCAAGTAGATACCTAGAGAAAACCACAAAGCGGCAGATGTCATGGCAACAATAGGATCCCTATTGGATATCCCTCGCAATGTACCAAAGCATGAATTCCTAGTAGAGCAGCTTCTCATTCCTACATTCGAGGTACTAGAGTTAGAATTTGTGTGCAAAATTGTTGGTCCCGGTGATTCGTGGTACCATGAAATATACACTTATCTAAGAATAGGAGTCCTCCCAACTGACATAACCTCAAACCTTAAGAAAACCTTTGTCAAGAAATCATCTTGGTTTGTCATCCTAGGAAATACCCTTTACCGTAAGAGCATATAAGGAACCCTATTATGTTGCTTAAATGCTGAGGAGGCATTGACCACCTTAACTAAGGTACATAATAGTACTTGTGGTTCGCACTTGAGTAGAATGACCTTGGCCAAGAAATTGTTGAGGATAGGATAATATTGGCCTACTATGGAAAGAGAAGCACATGACTATGTTAGAAGGTGTCTACAATGCCAGAATCATGGGGACCTCATCCATGCACCAGCTCAAGAGCTCCATCCTATTGTCACACCATGGCCCTTTTCACGGTGGGGGCTCAATCTCGTTGGAAAAATCACCCCCACCTCATCGAGTGGCCACAAGTTTATCATTACTGCACTGAGTACTTCACAAAGTGGGTGGAAGCTATACCCATGACATACATAACTAGAAAGAAGATATCTAAGTTCATCCTAAACTACTTAATATGCTACTATGATGTCCCCCAAATCATTATCTCAGATAATGGGACACCTTTCAAGAATCAAGATGTTTGTGACCTTTGCGACAAATTCAAAATCCAACATTGTTTTTCCACTCTGTATTATCCCCAAGGCAATTGCCAAGTAGAAGCCACAAACAAAACCATTCTAAAAATCCTCAAAAATAAAGTCAATGACATAGGTCGTGACTGACATTTGCAGCTAAATCCTACCCTCTAGGCATATTGAACCAGCATTCACACACCAACAAGTGCCACTCCCTTTTCCCTGGTCTATGGATCAAAAGCCATATTACCCATCAAGATCAAGATTCCATCACTAAGAATATCACTGCAAAACCTCATCACGAATGAGGAATACTGGGTTTCAAGACTAAATGAGCTAGAGTTACTAGATAAGTAGTGTATGGAAGCATTAAATCATTTATAGGTCTATCAGAACTGACTCAAGAGGAGCTATAACAAGAAGATCAGGAGTAGAACCTTCTAGGTCAAAGAACTTGTTCTAAAGGAGAACCAAAAGAATGTCCCAAATCCAAATGGCAAAGGAAAATTTGAACCCAACTAGTTGGGGCCATTTGTCATCACAATAAGTTACAAGTCAGGGGCATATCAGTTATCAACACCCGAAGGGGAACCTCTGTAGGATCCCATGAACAACTCCCATCTCAAAAATTTCTCTGCCTAATCTTTTTAGGTATAGAACCAAAAATACAAAAAAATCAAAAAATATGAAAAAAAAAAAAGAAAGAAAATGGATTAAAAATAGTAAAGAAAAAAAGAAATTGCCCTCTGGTGAAAACCACTTACGGTGGCAGACCGGTACCTTGGTGAAAACGCACAAATAAGGTACTGCCGTGTAAATATGCACTTTCCATCCACCAGGACCTTCACAGATTGTTCTGCATCACCTATCCATCGTGCATCATTCATCCATCACATTCCATATCCCCATCCGTCACCCATCCACGTCTGCATCATAGCTTGGTCCTATATTCATGTCATGATTCCTCTATTGCTTGCTCTCAAAGTTATTTTATTCTACTTTTATCCAGAGTAGTCTGACGCAACTTTACATTACAGGGCATGCGTTTCTGCCAGCGTGGAATTCGTATTGTAATTTAGGTGAGATCCCAAAATCAAAAATCCAAAACATTCATAAAAAGAAAAAAATTCAAAAAAAATCATAAAATCAGAAAATCCAAAAACATCATAAAAATTAAAAAATCCAAAACATTCATAAAACCAAGAAAATCCAAAAAACATTCAAAACATATCAAAATCCCAAAATAGGTCAAAAAGTAAAAAAAATAGAGTCGTCTTGTCGAACTACGTCATCTCTGAGGTTGGAATGTAGGCAAGGTTGATTTTTGATCATCCCCTAAGACACTTAGGTCAGTCCTTCAAGAGTCTGTCATAATAAGCCTAACAATCCATCTGTTCATATCTCACCAATAATTGATTTTGTGTCAGTCGAACTATGTGGTCTCTACGTGTATAATGTAGGCAAGGCTAATCTGTTGATCAGCCCCCGAGGCCCCTAGGATAGGTTTTTAGGTTAGTCTCTTGGTTAAAATTTTAGAAAACCCCAAAACATTGGAAAATTGAAAATCAAAACATTTTCAAAATCTCAAAAATACCAAAAAAAACCTCAAAAAATTTCAAAAACATCAAAATAAACATCCAAACATTTGAAAAAATCCATCCACCTCATCCCAATTTCACCCAAAATAAACATCATTCATAATAAATCAATTGTCACCCTCAACCTTTGGTGAAACAATCAGAAACAAGTCTAGCAAGTTAAAAATGAAAACTCAAAAGTCAAAGTCTCAGATCTAGGTCAGTACGTAAACAAATTGGTCACTCTTTGTGTCAATAGCCTATCATCCAATTAGTCCCATATCAATCATCTAATATTGTCATGTCCTAGGATGCATCCTTCCTATAATGGACATCAACATCAGGCATCACTGTAGTTTAGTCTTGGCTAGCAGTATTGAAGAACATTAGCTTGTTTGTTTGCTTTATCTTTATCTTATTGAACTTATCTTATTGCACTCATTCCAAGGACCTCTCAATGATGTCCAAATGAAGGACTTAGAGACATAGGAATAGGGCAAAGATCATTATCTTTATTCTATTGTGCTTGTTGGATATTTTTGTAATATAACCTTGGTCATGTGTGCTTTATTTAGGTGTAGGGAGGGTGTTTTAGATATCTTGTTGACCACATAGGAAGCCTTGATTTTCTATGTTTTGGTCTAAGATGTTTGGAATATTTGAACTACATTTTGAATAAGGTTTTGTTCGCTAGGTGTGAACAAGAATACTCCTATCTAATTGTTGAGTCAAAGTCCTTCACACTAGGTGCAATGCCATCCTGGTTCTTAATACCTTGATGCATTGTGCCTATGTGTGTTATCAAACATAAGGTAATTGGCCCTTTGAAAATACCAACTCAGAAAATCATCATCATCATCATCATCTCGTGTCTTGTTGGAATCTCTTGCTTTATTCTATCTTCCTTCACACTAACATGGTACCATGACAGTTAATCAAAAACCATCATGCATCCATCCCGCATCCTCAAATTGTCAGCATACTGCATATCATATCATATAGGAAATATTAAATCATATCACATGCATTGCATTTCCATCATTGCATAATATAGATTGGTTATCCTACGCATCTCATAATCCATACATATGTGTCCATAAAGGCAATCATCCCATATGCATTATTAACTCATATCATCAACTTTTGAATTATCATAACATAAAGCATCACATCATAAACATCATACATCATTACCATAACATTTGCATTCATCATATCATTGTCATAACATCCATCGAGCTTACATAAGCATCATTCATTTAACCATCATGACATAAACATCATATAGGCATATCACCATATAATGGATGAGAAAGATAGTGAAAAGGAAAAAAAAATGCATTTCATTCATTAGGGGCATAATAAATATATTTTAGTCACATAATCATGGCATTATACATTATCATATCATAACAAAAAATATATCAAAAAAGAAAGCATCTCATCACATAGAGCATACGGTACACCATAACACCACATAACATCATTGCATTGCATCATAAATTCATACATCACATAGCATTATCATAAACATCATAGCATCATATGGAACCATTGCATAGCATATAGAAAATAAAAGCCATCCATAATGCATAAAATATAATAGAACACATCGCATCAAATCAATGTCATCTCATATATATCAACAAAATGTACGCTGTCATGGTACAAAATTGAATCAAAATGTACATGTGTATATCAATAGAGTACAATCACCCACTAGGCTATCAAAAATGAGCCAGTGAAGCATAAAAGAATGAAAGAATATGTCTTTGATCAAAATTGGGCCTAACCCTGCTGCCTACTGCCCTCACCTCCTGCTCTCTCTTCATGGTCCTCTATAGGTCTGTGACCTATCCTCAGTGAAAAGTTTGGGACTCGAGCTGCTCTTGGTACGACCTGATGATAGTGCATCTTGTAATAATCAGCCTCTTAGATGGCCTCCTTGTATGATCAAAGTGGTACCATGCTCTGGGAGGACACAAACATGCTCTCTAGCTATTGTCATCTTCCCATCTTTGCTATTGCCTGTAGCACTGTAGCCTGTCTTCGCTGGACCGCCTAGTCTCGCTCAGCTCGTAAATAATCTCTCTTAGCTGTAAGTGCTTGTAGCTAGAGAATATGACTATCCCTAGGGTTTGGTCACTAACTCATTTGACTACAAAATCTGACGAAACTTTCCAACAAAATATGTATAATTTGATGTATCGTCGGGTGCTTGTAAAACTTGATGTGTAATTTTTAGTTTTTTGAAAGTTTATCCTTGATGTTCGTTGAAATGTTGGCTATCATTTTCATCCAATTTTCAACAAGCATGAAAAATAGAAAAAAATAAAATTGTGGCCGACATAAAGAAAAGTGAGTTCATGCCTGATTTATTGCGATAGTTTTTTGCTCTACTTGAGACAGTTTGTGGAGAACTAAGGACGATTTTCTTAGGAAAAATCAGAAAAAAATCAAGAAGATATCGCCAGGTTGAGGATAGTCATTTTCTTTTTACATAATTCAGTTGTGAAGTCAAATTTGTAGTTCCATGTTTGAAAATCATATTTTAAAGCAACATCTCATCAGATTTCATTTTTAGAGGTTTAGGGTTTTGAGAATTTCATGTCCAAATTTTGTTGTGTGGAATCACCATAAGATCACAACCAAGGAACAAATTCTTGTGACTATAATTATGTGATCCATAACTCTATTGGTCATGTGGTACAATTGTGCTATAACAAATATAGGATGCATTCATGTGTAACCCAAGTTTAATGTGGCTATGTTGTGATAGAAATGGAGGCACTCATATAATGTAGTTAATTCAGGTTGTATAATGTAGGTGTCGATCATCATTGGGTGCATTCAGGTTGTCTCAAGTTTAACAGGTTAGGATGTAATTATAGCATGATCAAGAAGTGATTACACTCCTTGCTACAATAAAAGAGCCTATAACTCTGGTTGATATACAGAGTAGTTGTA
>VDFB02034645.1:0-15947 GCA_007258455.2 Sequoia sempervirens
GTTAGTTTAGAAAAAGTGGATACTCTGGAAAATGTTGTAGATGCATTGATAAATCCCATGAACACAAACAAGTACAGGTCATGTGTTAGTTTGATGGGCCTTGAAGCCCATGACCTTCATTAACTTTGAGTTTAAAGGAAGCCAGTAAGTCTTCTTCAAGTGGGAGATTGTTGGAAAATTGTGCCTCAACTTGTTGGTTTGAAGCTCAGTTAAGGATGTAGCATTTTTCCCTTTCTTTGGTCTTCATTATCGGCTGATCATTGGAGTTCGTAACTTTGTAACCTAAGTCATGGAGTTCTAAAAGTTTCTAACTTGGTGATAGTGTGTTGGTTGCGGCATCACTATTTTCTTTAACTTTAGAAATTTTTCATGGAGTCAGGAAGTTTCTTAACTTCTCGACTAGTCGATCTCCTTCATTGTCATGGAATTCGAGAATTCTCTAACCTATTATGGAGATTGCAAAGTTTGAGTTTTCTCTGACTAGGAAATAGTGGTATTAGCTTGTCATAGGGATCGAGAAATTTCTAACCTCTATGTGGTGGTTGTGAAGTTAGAGTTTTACACATGTCAATGGGTGTTCACTTCGTTGGAGCCATGTCGATGGGTGTTTTGTGCCCATGGATGTACGAGTAAGTAACAAAAGGGATAACTTGTGGACACGTAAAGTCTTTAGGATTTTGGATTTAAACTATTGAATGTTCATATTCTGCACCAATACGGGATAAAGTTGATGGTTGAACTTCTTTGATAGTTGAATGAACTAAATCAGTTTGAATAAAATATTCTTGGAGATCGAAAAGTCATATCTAGGGAGTATGGTGAAATGGCGAACTCGTTGGGTTTTTTGTGTTGAAAGAAGAAAAAGGATTGGTTTCGGTTGAGCATGTGCTTAATGTTGAAAGAACATTGTAATAGAGTTGTGATTGATTGTGGTATGTAAGAAATATTTGATTGGATTGATTGGAATGTTGTGTAATATTAGAGAACAAATACCTATGAAGAAGGGATCTATAACTTTATTGTAATTTCTAAATTTACTGTGAATAAAGTGATCTTTCTTTGGTGGTGGGTTTTTCTCTCAAAAATTTTTTCCCACATAAATTTGGTGTCGATTCTCTGTTGATATTATTGTCTATTATGTTCTATTCCTTTACGTATGAATCTTAATGTTCTGTGATTTGAAATTAAAATTACTCTTGCATTATTCCCCTATGAATTGACATTAGGAAAACAATTTTCGCACTAGAGTCTTTCCTTACAATACATAGTAGGGGCAAGAATTAGATAGCCTTTTCCTAGTAATGCATTTTTCGTTGTCTCTCTGGCTAGTTGTCTTCCTTATATTGGGATGCAGATGACCTACTCATAGGTTGAATCCCATGTACCTTACTAGTCCTTTGCATTATTTGTTTTTTTGTTTTTTAATTACATGTGCATATTGTGATCCTTCGTACTATTCTATTTGAGGTATCTCTCTCTTTGTGTCATTTGTCCATTTGTACCTTCATTATTCTCTATGTCATAAGTCCTTTATCTTTTCCTTTATATTTTCTTTGTCTTGTGTTTTCCTTTTGGGGATGACACAAGATGTTGAAACGTTCATACCCCTTCCATGTTGACCCAAAATTTTTTCCTTTATCTTTTCTTTGTCTTGTGTTTTTATTTTGGGGATGATGCAAGGCGTTGAGGAATTCATGTCTCTTCCATGTTGACCCAAAAGGTTTTTCATTGTTTTTTCTCTCTTTGTGTCATTCTTCCAATTCTATGAGTATTTGGAGGAATGATGATAGTTCTGAGCTCTCTAAAAACATTGTAGCAAGAACATACTAACCCGAAATCCATAGATCCCTCATGTGTTTTGATTTTCATTTTGTGGGAAACCCCTCTCTTTTCTTTGACATGACATAGCTTTATTTGGAAACATATGACTTGGCATATGGATTTCCAAGTTAGCCCTCATGTCTTCTTTATCATTAGCATTTATCATTTGATACTTTAAAGTAATTTCTCACAACATGGTGTTTAGCAATTTATTTAATGTGGGGGCATACATTGACATTATTCTTTTGTATTTCATGTTTCATGGTGTAGTCTTCTTACTTTATGTGATGCATATTTCACTTTGTGGATGAAATTGGGTGTGATGTCCTTCAAAGAGCATGATCTCTCTCAACACATTATATTCCTCTTAGTGTCTTGATGCAACACATCACATCCCCTAAGTTGTGAATCTTTTATTATTTGATTGGTCCTCTCTTGGAGACATTAGGCACAATGTACCTTAAGTTAAAGACCTTATGCGAACTAAGCAAGAATCCTTTGAACATTCCTTATTGTTATATTTCCATTTTTAGTTATATGGCCACCTTGAATAATAAACTTTGCATGCCTGTGGAGCCATCTTGTTTGTTTAGGAGTTCCAAGCATACAAAAAAATTCTTGCATCATGAAGCTCAAAGTTCATTGTTTGTTCATGAGCTTCAAGCATACGAAGCTTTGCTTGCCTCATGAAGCTCAAAGTTCATTGTTGTATGGCACCTTATCAAAGTTATCAGGAGGTATAACTTTGGTATGGTTTGACGAGAAGCCCGATTGAGGCATGACTTTCCCATGGCCACTCACATGTGTGTGTGAGTGCATACCAGCCATGTGTGTATGTGTCTCACTTTCTTGGATTCCTCACCTAGTAGATGACCTAGAGTTTTGTTGCCTTAGAGTGAGCACACATTTTTTGGACAAACAGTTGAAGCTTGATCCATTTACCCCTTTTTATTTTCTTGTTTTATTTCTATTTTTACCTTTGGTAGTGCATGCTTGTGCCTTAATGGTGCTCTATATATCATTTTCATGTGTGTTGTTTAGTGCCTATGTTAGTTTTCCATGGGTTCTTGATCATGGGGGCTTGATCACCCCTCTTGATCATTTTCATCCCATCTTACTAGTATTAGTACACTTGGACCCCTCTTTAAGTGAGTTTGTCTACTTTAGTGTGAGTTTGAAGCAAATTCATCCTCTCACTAAAGTGGGGCCTAAATGTAGTGTCAAAAATTGTCGTTGGTGAAATTTTCACACTTGTTTGGGTCCTTATAAAATTGAGCTTAATGATGACTTGACTTAGTGTTGTAATGTGTCTAACACACTCACATTAGGTCTTGGGACCTTGTAAACTAAATGAACTTAATCCTACCTTATTTAAGGTGTTGGAAAGTGTTGTAACACACTTTCACACTTTTCTAAGGTTTTCATAAATAATTGGGCTTCTTTATGCCTTAATCAACCTTATTTTGCATCAACAAGCCTTAATTTATGCATCTTTTTGAGGATAATCCTAACATAAATCAATATTCAATCATAATTTAGGAGTTTTTAGGTTGTGTGGCCCAAATTTAGTGATCTGGGACTCATATGCCACCTTGGGCATATGAGTTCCACCTAGGGTTTTGGTTCTTGATATGGATTTTACACCTTTCTAAGCATTGTTTAAATTGATCCCATAATTTATGCCTAATGGGACGCACACACCATCTTGGGCGTATGAGTCCCATGTGGCCAAAAATTAAAATTAATTCAAATTCTTGGTAGGATTTTATCCTCCTAGATCTGGTGTTGGTTTGTAGTGTTGTAATTTTAAGAAATTTGGCATAATTAAGTATAAATACAAGGTTCTTTGAATCATTTTCATCCTAACAAGCTAATAATTCAAGAGATCATCCTAAGCCTTCAAGTATTCATACATTATAGTGAATTGGAGTTCACAAGAGAATTCAAGAGCATTCAAGGGCTAATTATCAAGTGTTTTAGAGAATTATTCAAGCATCAAGCATCATGTCAAAGTCTTCATGCATCGTGTTTTTTTTGGAGATAAAAATGGTGATTTAGGGTTTCATGATTCAAGCTAGCATTCAATTCAAGATCTATAATATTCAAGAAAGATTCAATATCTACATCCATTGGAGCCACTCCATGCATGTTTTCAACACTTTATTGCTAGGGTTTGGTGAGTTTTAACATCTTATTTTGTTCATTCATCATTCTCCATCCCTATTTCATTTCATTTCAAGGTTTGACTACCAAAATAGGGTTTGACCAAGGAAAACCTCTTTCTACTAACAAAAAAATAGTTTTCCCTCTCTTTAATGTGTGATTTGTAGGTTTAGGTTGAAGAAACATTGAAGAGAAAGTTTGGAGAAAGTTGTCAAAGTTGTCACCTTGCACTAAAAATAATTAGAATACTTCTATAGGTTGTAAATCAAGGTTTCAAATCTAGAAATCAATTGGAAAGGATATAGTAGACTTTGAGGAGAAAATTCAGGCTTTGAAGTTTCAAAAAACCCTAACTAGACCGATACACCAGTTTTGGCAAATGTGTCCCAATTTAGGTCATTTTCTAGATTTCTATAGTTTCAGACACCATTATGCAAGATTTCAGTTTCTACTAGACTAGCGTATGAGTCCTAGTAGCCTTTTAAATCAACATTTTCAATATTTTAGGCCTTCATCTAGTCATCTTCAGATTTCTAAGTGCACATATTTCATCTTACAATTCTCTATTCTGTTTTACATTCTTTTTTTCAATCGTTTAGTGAAACATTGCATAATAGAAGGTTTAAGCATTTTGATTTGCAATGCATTTGTCTTTCCAATCCCTAGCTTGGTGATGAACCCCTCATTAGTTTATAATCAGACCCTAGGATAGCCCTATTGCAAGATCTCTTTCCCCTTTCTACTTAGGATTGAGATCTCTAGGGTTATCCTTGAATGAGAGAGTGTGAAGATTGTTATTCTATATCCCAAGTATAGAATCAAACAAAATTCAACCTTTCAACAATACTCCTCCTAAAAAGAAATGTGTTACATGTGTTGTGATTAGTACTAATCAAGAATACAGAGAAAAGGAAAGTAATACAGATAACAAATAATACAATCCTAAATTTGCAAAACAAAGTGCATTTCCTTTGGGGGATACAATCAATATATATATGGATGTTAATAACTAGGAGAAAGTGATTAAGATAAGAAAGTTCCTTGATGAAGATGAACAACATAGTCCCGCAGAGAATGCTAACCAAGTAAGAGAAAAGATATGAAAGATGAATCCTAAGATAGCCTTATTGGTCAAGGATGAGATTGAGAAACTTCTCAAAGCTAGTTTTATATGACCTATAGATTATTCTTCTTGGATCTCAAACATTGTTGTAGTCAAAAAACATAATAATCATATTAGGATGTGTACAGGCTTTCATGATTTAAACAAAGCATCTGTAAAAGATTATTTTCCCCTTCCTAATATAATAAAATATTTGTCAACCCTCAAGATCAATACAAAACAACATTTACTACAACTTGGGGAACATTTTATTGGGTAGTCATGCCATTTGGATTAAAGAACACAGGTGAAACATATCAATGAGCTATGTCATTGATATTTCATGATTACATACATAATATTTTGGAAGATTATGTTTGTGATATTCTAGAAAAATCTTCAAATCAACAAGACAATGTGAATATCCTTCAAAAATTCTTTGAGCGAATGAAAAAATATAACATGAGATTAAACTTGAAAAAGTGTCTTTGGCATAGCTAGTAGAAAAATCTTAGGTTTTATTATATCTCACAGAGGCATTGAGGTGGACATGAAGAAATTTGATGTTATAGTTAACATGCCACCTCCTAGAAACATTTTACAATTGCATACTTTACAAGGAAGAATTAAGGCTATCCATCATTTTGTAGAATCCCTAGCAGACTGAACATTAGCCTTCACACATATCCTTAAGAAAGATTTTCAATTTAATTGAAATGAGGATTGTAAATAGGATTTTTTAGAGTTTGAAATATTATCTTGCTACTCCACTTGTTTTACAACCTGCTATGCAAGACAAACTATTTATCCTTTACACATCAACATCGGCCCATGTTCTCACATCATTGTTAGCTCAACAAGATAAAAATGGTAAAGAACATCATATTCATTACATCAACTACACTCTAATTAATTACAAGACATGATACACAATGATATTAAAAAAATTGGCCATTGTATTCATTAATATTAAATTGAGATATAATTTACTAAATGCTGAAATACATGTGATGAAAAAAATTGATCCTTTAAAACATATTTTCATTAAATTTTTTTTATTAGGATGCTTAGGTAAGTGCGTTATGTTGTTAATTGAGTTTGACCATAAATTTCTCTTGCAAAAAGAAATTAAAGGAGAAGCCTTGACCAACCAATTAGTTGACATTCCCTCTCCTTTGGTATTCCCTAATAATGATTCATTCCCTGACGATGATGTGTTGATGATTGAAAATAATACATGGGAGTTATATTTTGATGGCTGTAAGTGTAGAGCAGGCTCCCATGCAGGGGTTATAATAGTCCCACCTACAAGAAATCATATTCCCTTGTCCTACCCTTTAAACTTCCTATGCACAATCAACATAGTAGAGTATGAAGCATTAATTGTTGGATTATGTGTTGCTTTAACTTTGGGAGCCCGAAATATTAGGATATTTGGTGATTCACAATTAGTTATTATGAAAATACATAGAACATATCAAGAAAAGCATGAAAAGTTATTAGAATATACAAGGATCTCACAATGAATGTGTTAGAAATTTTTTGTTCATTTACTATTGATAGCATCCCATGAAAAGATAATTGGCATGTGGATGCAATGGCCAAGTGAAACTTCCCTAATATCTCCTCAAGACCCTTCAAAATATTTCACATTTACTAGGGTATGTGTGGGATCATCATGGAAAAACAAGCCCTTAAGTGGCAAAAATCAAAAAAATGAGGGATTAGGAAACTTGACATAAGAATTTGAATAAGTTATCTATATTATTTCAAAATATGTAAGAATAGAATATGTAGAAAATTGAATGTGATTGTCTAAACTACTAGGTTTGTTTAAAAATCTATTTGGTGAAAATTTGAAATTTCAATCTTGTTAATTACTTAAATTTTAGGAAAAAAATAAAGTAGGTTAATACATCGACCACCCTAACCACAATAAAATGATGATATTTTTTAATAATATTTTAGATGAGAGTAGAGGACTCATGTCTGATGTGATCACATATTTTTTGTAATTTTTTTCCAGTAAATAATTAATTATGATTTGTTTATTACAAATTTTAAAATATAAAAAAACTTGTGTGTCGACCACCTTAACTGAGATTAAAACTTCATGAAATTTATTTTTTATTTTTTTAATCCCATGAGTATGCAAAGCATAGAATGTGATGCATGTTTTGAATTCAAAAAATGTGATCTGGATTTGAAAGTAAAGATGTTTTTCAATTAGCCTATCAATCAAGACTTTAGTCATAATTCAAATAGAAAATGAATAATAATTACTAATTAAATTCAAAGTAAAGCATAATTTATATTGGTAGAAAGTTGAGAATCTCCTTTAAAAACCCTTTTTGTTTTATAAATTTTGGGTAAAAAAAAGTCGTCAACCACATACCCATCATATTGCCACTTTTTGGCCCATCATGATCCTGCACATACCCACTATACATATTATTATGAAACCATCAATTGAATATATGGTCGAAGAAGTGTTATCATCCACCATGGAAGGCTCTAGTGAATGGTTTACACTGATATTTAATTACTTAAAAGAATGTACCTTTCCTAAGACGACAACTAAAAATACTTAGGCCCACCTTCAGAAAACTCGCATCTAGATATATAATTCTTGTACCAAAGGTTCTTTGATGGTATTTTACTTAGATGCCTTAAACAATATAAAATCCACATAGCACTTGAAAAATCTCATGCAGGTGCTTGTGGGGGACATTTTCAAGGAAGATCATTAGTTCAGAAGCTAATTTGCATAGGATATTAAAGGACATATATGGAACAAGATTATTTTGAATATGTTAAGAAATGTCATAAGTGTCAAGAACATAGAAATTTGATTCATTTTCCTATTTTTGAGCTTTGTGCCCAAGTTCCTATTTGGCCATTCTTCGTATAGGGTTTGGATCTCATTGGAAAAATTTCACCACCTTGTTTTGCTAGACATACATTAATAATTACTTGTTTAAGGTGAAAAATATGATAGACCCAAGTGCATGAACAAGAGGATCTACCATGGGATTTTCTAAGACCCTAAACACTCAAATTATTTAAAATAAGATGCCAATAACAATTAGAAATGCTACCTAACTGTTATAGCAACTATGGGGGATGTTTTTAAAGCATAAAAATCTATGTACTTGGCTAGAAAGTTGTTTTTGAGATACAAATGACTCATTTGCCTTTAGTGGCAAATGGGTCCTTTCAAGGTTTTGGAAAATTAACTTTAGGGTCCTATTCCTAGATTTCTACACTCTCAAATTCCCTGTTATCAAGTTCTAGAAGTATGTATACAATTATGTAGCCTTCATTCCATGATTTTGAACCATGAATGACAGCTTTTGCAACTTTGAAAATTTGATAATTTTGCTCCAAATCTTGCTCTTCAACCTATAAATCTACAATCACACACTCAATTTTTCTCCAAACCCCTTGTTGGTAATCAAACCAAATGATGAAATGAACAAAATGAAGTATGAATATGAAGTAATGTAATTGATATCACCTTGGATGATAGCTTGTGAAACAAATCTATAAAATAACATGTAGTGGCCATGATGAATGTAGATCTTGGATCCTTGAAAATGATATGAACAATAGTTGCAAGTAGATATTCAATGCTACATCCACCTCTTTAGCTCAACAACGTGAATGCATGCATCAAACCCTTGAAACGATGATATGATCTTCAATTGCTATAATAAAATTTTGAAATCTACCTTGAAATTCCCTATGAATGCTCTTGTAATGCTCTATAATTCTCTCTTGAAGTTGATAGGATGTCTCATAAACTTTCTAGATGAAAATAATGTGAATTAACCCCTTATTTATACTAAATTAGGAGATTAACCCCAAATTTAAACAATTAAGGCTGACGCTAGATTTGGAAAGAAACATTATTAAATTCCTACCAGAATGAAATTATAAAAGGGGGGTCTCATTAAGGGACGACCCATTTTCCACCTTGGGCAAATCGGTCCTAGCTCAGTTTACCAAGACCTAACCCCAAGGGATTGAAAGAGGGACAAAAACCCATTTTAGATCAACTAAAAAGGGGGGGTCTTGTTATTGGAGGACCCATTCACCATCTAGGGCGAATGTGGCTTGGCTACACTTACTAGGACCAAAATTTTCCCAATGAAATATTTTTTTAATTAAATTATAAGTGTTGGGATAGATCTTCAAGAGGAACTTAAGGCTTAAATTTGAATTAAAAGGGGTTAATTACTCCAATTACCCACAATTAATTAATGACCAGCTAGATAAGTTTGAAAGTTCCTTATAACACTTTGCAACACTTAAACAAGGTACACATTATGTACATTTTATTCTGAAAGGGACCCACTAGGCTTAATTAAGCAAATACATATATCTTAGAAAAGTGTGAAAGTGTGTTATAACCTTTGCAAAGGATCAATTAAGGCATGTTTTAGTCAAATAAAGGTCCTAGAATAGAGTGAATGTGTACAAAAAATTACAACACCACTCCAAGACATCATTAGTTTAGTTTTAGTGTCAATTATCAAACCAAGTAAGGGAAAAAAGGCTACTTTTTCCATTACTATATTTTTCCCCCACTTTAGTGAGAGGACGACCCCTTGTCAAACTCACACTAAAGTAAACATCCAAGCCACTTAAGTATGCAACAATAACAAAGATACATGATCATACCCTATCAAAGGCTAAGAAAAATAAACAAAAACAATGGATCAAGCACAATTGTTTCAATGCGATGTGAAACATAACTATTTTTCCATAACATTTTTTGCTCACTCTGAGGTAGTGGAACCTCAATCTATCCACTAGGTGAGTTGTCCCAAAGAAGTGGTTTAGTGATAAATTCATGCTAGTGCATTAGCTTCCTAGGTCATATAATGAGAAAGTCATGCTAGTGTATCGACTTCCCATCAACTAACCATACCAAAGTTATCCTATTGATAACTTTAATAAGGAACCACAATGAAAATGCTTTTGTCATGTAAACAAATTTTTAAAGGGGATTTTTCTTTGTTTGTGTAACAGTCTTCCTCTTATGGAGCATTCTGCCTATTGTCTCCAAGAGATGACAAGTAAAAAGTGTCAAATCATGGCCCATGGGATGCCTCATTCTCATCATGCCATGAAAGTAGATTGTACACTCTTGGATGACATCAAACCCAATGACACCACAAAGAAGAGGACACATCTGAAGAAAAAAGAAAAAATCATGCCATGAAATTTTCCAAAATATGTCATCGATGTATGCTCCCACTTTAAAGTAGTTGTTACACCATCACTATGAGAAATTTCTTTAAAGTAGCCAAACATTTTTATCCCAAGACATGAGAGCTTTCCTAAGGAAACCCGATGCCAGGTCATATGTTTTTGAAATAAGTTGCATCATAAAATAGGAAGGGTTTCCCCCAAAAATACATAAGGGATCTATGGATTTTGGGTTAGTATGTGTATGATACAATGTTATCATAGAGCATGCAACTATCATCATTCCCCAAATACACATAGAACTAGAAGAATGACACAAAGAAAGCAAAAGAAAAGAAAATCATTTCTAGTCAACATGGAAGAAACATGGTCTCAGCATGCCCATCATCCCAAAAGAAGGAAAACCGCAAAGAGACAAATGAAAAGATTTAAAGACAAAGATTTTGGGTCCAACGTGGAAGAGACATAAGTGTCTCAATAACACATCATCTGAAAAAGGGAAACACAAGACAAATGAAAATGATTCTGACATAAAGAGGAATGAAGGTATATAGAGGAATGCACAAAAAGAGAGGATACATAAAATAAGCGTCCGCGAGGGGGATCATAATACTCACATGCAATCACATAAAGAGAGAAATATGAAAAAGAAAAAATACTATTAAGGCACAAAGAAAGTGAAACTAAAGTGGTCATCGCCTCGATCCCGGTCCCGATTATAAAGCGAAGTAGACAGCAAGCCAAAGGGACAATAGGGTATGTCTGTAAGGATCATGATGGGCCAAAAGTGAGGTGATATGATGATGGGAATTTGTGGTTGATAACTTTTTTTACCCAAAATTGAAGAAACGAAAAGGTTTTTTAAAGTAAATTATCAACTTTCCACCAATACAAATTATTTTTACTTTGAATTTAATAAATAATATTATTCATTTTCTATTTGAATTATGACTAAAGTCCTGATTGATAGGCTGATTGAAAAACATCTATAGTTTTCAAAAAGTATCACATGTTTTGAATCTAAAACATGCATCACATTCTATGTCCTTTTCATACTATAGGATTAAAAAAAATATTGAATTTCATGAAGTTTAACCAAGTTAAGGTGGTCAAACATACGAGTTTTATATTTTTTAAAGTTGTAGCTCAAAAATTCATAATTAATTATTTACTTGGAAAAAAGTACAAAAAATATGCATCACATCGAGACATGGAGTCTCTACTTATATATGAAATCTTATAAAAAAATATTATCATTTTATTGTGGTTAGGGTGGTTAGACATACACCTACTTATTTTTTCCCTGAAATTTAAGTACTACTACATTGAAATTTCAAATTTTCACCAAATAGTTTTTGGTTTTAAATAAACCTAGTAATTCGAAGCATTCAATTTTCTACAAATTCTATTCTTACATTTTTGAAATAATATAGATAACTTATTCAAGTCACATGTCAAGTTAGTAACTCGATTTTCTGAATTTTTCACCCATACCAAGACCTATTTTTTCCATGATGATCCTACACATACCCAATATGAAGTTCTGAACCAATAAAATACCAAGTTCAACACTCTTTTTTAGAGATTTTTCATTTAAGCTCATGTAAGAAGAAAATAATGTATTCAACTCATCATGCACTTGTTCATCAATCTTTATAATGCTAATGTCATCATCTAAGTTAATCACAACAAGAGGTCGAATAATAGTGTACATGCAATGTTCTTGTTTATGTTGTGGTGAGGGTTGAGAGTCATCATGCATTGCTCTAGGTAGGTTCAAATTTTGATTTTCTATGTTATGGTTGTTTTCTTGAGTTTGTAATCTATGAGCAATAAAATGATGTCTACATCTATGCTCTCTAGCACTTTGATTTTTTTTTAGTTTATTGTCAAATTATTTTTGTGTAAGAGCGGGTTTGTCAATCATAGGTTCCTTCTCTTCCTTGGGAGGACTAGAAGAAATGACAAGAGGTTAATCAACCTCTTTCTCTTTGACTTTGTAAACTTATTTGAATCTAGAAGGGACAACAAGATTGTTTGTACTATCTTGTGGTCTCTTGTGGGAAATGGTAGGAGGTTGTTCTATAGATTGTTCTTGTATAGTTGGAAGTGCTTTTGGTTCTATCATTGTCTCATCAAGGATAGTTGGTTCGGCCATAGGTTGAGGCATGTTTTGAAGGGATAATTTTGCTATTTTTTTTTCCTTTAATTTTTTATATGATTTGAAAAATAAATCTTCACGAGGCTTGATAGGTTCCTATGG
Source organism: Sequoia sempervirens (assembly GCA_007258455.2). Taxonomy (NCBI): domain Eukaryota; kingdom Viridiplantae; phylum Streptophyta; class Pinopsida; order Cupressales; family Cupressaceae; genus Sequoia; species Sequoia sempervirens. The sequence goes on from VDFB02034645.1 coordinate 12,564, forward strand.
ACACCAAGAAAGGATGCACAACTTCCTTTTTCACACAAAAGGGGAATGAAGGAAGAGGGATCCAATTTCCTAATGTTCACATTCAAGAATCTATTAGAGATCTCAACCCAATGAAGGATATGGGAGATCTGACTATGAGATATCCTTGGAAATGAATGAAAACAAGAAATACGGTTCACCACCAAGTGCAAAATTGGAAAACACAATGTGATATGCACAATGACCTAGAAATGCAAACAAACTATAACATAAACCTATGAGATTTATAGTGTGCACTTGGAAACTTGTAGAGGATGGAATGAAGACTAGAAATGCTACTAATCTTGAAATTTTGACCTACTGTGAATCATTTTCCATTATGGGAAAATTAGTCCCAAATATGGAAAACTATACCAGAGCCTATTTTGGGAAAATGATTATCTAAATCCACAAACAAATTTGAAAAACATGTACAGTGGGACTCATACACCACTAATGGAATATGAGTCCACTTTTTCTTTTCTAAAACCTCGAAAGTGGAATTAGAAGCTCTTGGTTTGCTCTTTCTATTCCTCTAGGTGTTTGGACCTAAAACCCTGATTTTTGGCACTGTGACTTTTTGTGGACATTTTGGCCTATCCAATTAGGAGATGACTTCAAGAAGTTTTCAACTTATTCTTCAATGATCTCCAAGCCTAAAAAGTACATAAATCTACAACCACACAAAGAAGGAAAGAGAAATGTTAAATGTTAGGGAATGGGGGTTTGCTTTGCTCAAACCCCTTTTGAGGTGATTAAACCAAAATAATGAAATAAGATAATGATGAATGAAATAAAGCAATTAGAGACTTTCCATGATGATAGATCTTGAATTTCTACAATAATGGATGATGAATTTTCCCTTGAATGCCTTAGAAAACTATCTTGATGACTTAAAATGCTAAAACCCTAACTTGCTTGACTAGAGGTGGATAATGAATTATGAATGAATAATGAATTAGGGTTTAAAAGCTTGTTTATATAGGAAATACACCTAAAATTCTCATTAATTTGATCCCCAAGGCCAACATTGAAGAAAATTAAACTTAAAACCCATTTTTTCCCACTCAAACCTTGAAAATGGCCGAAATGGGACTCATTCGTAAAGCTAGGTGACTTAGTACCACTTGGAGGGGACTCATTCACCCAAAGTGGTGAATGGGTCCCACAAGGGCTCTTTTACTAGTTGGGATGTCGAGGAGTGAAGAAATTAGGTTGTTATGTTGATTTTATCAGGTCTTCGATCAAAATAAGCCTCAGGATGCACAATATGGGGTCATAGGGGCCTATTAATGATGATGTAAAGGGTAATTAGGGCTAGGGACAAATTTCAATGTAAAAGTGTGATTAAATACACTTTATAACATTAAAATGAGGTCCACATAGCCTAGAAAGGCACAACATCCAATGTGAATGTGTATTAAAACACTAGGGGTAAACCCACAAAAGTTGCTTACAATTCTAATGAGGAAGGAAATCTCATAAAAAATGACCGCATGCCAAAAATTTTCATTTTTGAGGTTCGATTGAACTTGTTGGTTCGAACGACCAAAAATAGGGTTCGCTTGAACCATGGTTTGAGCAAACCATTTTAATGCTTGTACAAACAAAAAAATACATGAAACTCCCTTTTTGGATGGGGGTTCAGTTGAATCTGAGTTCTAGTGAACCTAAGTTCTCTCAAAACCCTGGCGGTTCACTTGAACCTTCTAGTTCGAGTGAACCCCCTATTTTCACGATTCTTGCTCTCTATGACCAAAAAAATCATTTTTTTTGTGTTTTAGAGCTTCGATTGCAGATTAAAATGGTGGAGACTTCATAGACCCAACTTGAATGAAGTAGTCATCAGAATGAGCTATCCAATGAATATAATTTTAATATGTTTTGGTTTTACTATCTATTTGTTTTTTTAGTTTTATTAAACATACATTTTTCACTGAAAATGAAGCTCTCTATTCTACACATGTGGAAAAATAGAATTTTTTTTTTTGTTTTTTGAAAAATATGAATGCACTAGATATTGAAGTCCTTGATCCAACAAAAAAAAAATGATACATACAAAAAAAATTGTGTTATATGGTCTCTCTATGTCTGAATTGTAATTGGTTTGACTTCAAAACTTGATTAAAGAAAAAATATTCAATAAAAAATATCTAACCAAGTGGAAGCACTAGATATTGGAGTTACAAATCTAAATTTGAAAGAATTGGAATTTTATCCTTCATGGAAAAAATGTTATGTGTTATACGATGAGTGTCACTTTTCAAAAATGTTGTTTTAAAAAAAAACTAGTTTTCGAGGGAGACGGAGAAAGAAGTGCAATCTAATTCCAAAAATTTTGAATTTTTTTTTTAGAATCTATAGAAAAAATGTCACGAAACTCTAGTTTGCATCATCTTAAAATTCCTCATGGTTTATGATGCGGAGGTGGAAGAAAATTAAAATGTATTCAAACTCCCAAAAACACAATTTTCCTCAAGAGAAACTTACTCCAACTAGCCAAACCACAAAACCTCATTTTAAGCCAATTTGAGGATGGTTTAATGAAAATATGGGTTGTAAGACTTATCATAACATTATAGTGCCTCAGACCTTCATAAAATGACCTTCAAAAACTCAAAACACTATCACATATATAGTTCCAATCATATTTTTCCAAAACCTTACTTTAGTTCCTCAATTTCACAAGGAAAACTCATGAAAACACCCTAGGGAATCACCCTAAAACCATAAAAATTGCATTTCCTTCCTTAAAAACCATTGGTACATATAAAATACCATGAAACAAGTCATTCCACTGAGTTATAGGGCTGGACAGCAAGTGGAATGACTATAACATCACTTTTACACCAATCAAACCCTCAAATTAGTTAGAAACAGATAGTCCCAGAAAAATGAAGAGAACTCCCTCAAAACTCAATATTAGAACCTCTAATTGGATTAAAATGAAAGCTATTTCATGCCCCTACAAGATGATATAAGTCTTAGAGCATATGGTGGTGGTAAAAATCCGTACAATGCTTGCAAAGTTCAGGAAAATAGGAAAAACATGGGGTTTGAGACCACCCGGTAGTAAAATGCAGATATCTCACTCGATTCTCAATGAAATAACACCATTCCAATGAAAAAAGAAAGTTTATTCAATTATCTATCCATACATTATATTATTGGAGTGTGGAACAATACATACATGTCGTACAATGCACGGGATCAGCAATTTCTTAATGGAAAACACAAAAAATAGCAAACTTCTTCAACAGCCTCCCCTTCAAGATATTATAACAATATATCATGATACCACCTGAAAAATACCTCTTGGGGTGTTCAACTACCATAAACACCCTTTAATTAGATTCTAAGATGACA